>QVRM01002525.1:0-40165 GCA_003439945.1 Dermanyssus gallinae | reverse complement strand
AACATGTAAGACACGCCCGGGTGAGGTCGAAACGTTCTATGCAGGTACATTAACGGTAGGCAGATTTGAGTGAGAGGGAGGTGCAAAGGGCGGCGCGGACTTAAACTGATGCACCACTATCGGATACTTTGTTAGCTGACGCAGGACTTTGTGGAGCTGAGAACTGCGGAAAAGGACGGACCTGTCCGGTACGACCGGGTGCGCCTGGAGCTACCTGAACGACAGAAAACGGGATGTTCTGAAATTTCGGGCGCAGATGAAATGAAAACTGGTTTTGTAGGAGTTGCCGGGCTAACTACGCTGTAGATATACCTGGAACAGTTGGTGGAACGACTTGTTGCAACTTGGACCGCAGGGCCAAGGCGGCCAACAGGTGCTCAAGCACACTGGTCTGGTGCTGAAATTAGGCGCAGTATAGCCAACCCCGCCATATGTAGGCATGATGCCAGCGGAAGAAGTAGAATTGATGATATGCCAGGCACAGAAACGCCAGTTGTAGGCCGTACCAATACAGGTCCTGCGGGTTGAAGATGGTCCGAAAAACGTAAATGTTGGTGCTTTCGTGGTGAAGCTGGTCCGAAGAAACGTAAATGTTGGCGCTTTCGGTGTAGATGGCTGACTCACATAGGGGACGAGATGTGTTGTACTCCGTTTGCACCACGGGCTGGCTTGTGTGGAGGTGAACCAGTGTGATGAAGTCGGGCTTTCTCGTGCGTTGGCGCTCGCGCTGGGGAAGAGCCCCTACGGGCGTGCTAGGTGGTAACGCCCAGGCACGGGTGATATAATGCCGCCGGTGGATGGAGCCAAAATTCCCGAAACTGGTGCTTCAACGCTAGGACGCGCGGGTTGCTGTCCCGTAAGAGGTTGTCCAGGAGGAAGCGCTAATGTAGATGTTGTGGAGTAACAAGCTGCCTGCTGTAGGACTGTGAGGCGTTCCCTGCTGCTGCGGCGTTGCTGAATTCCACGTTGAACCGGGGGAGTTTCGGCTACTGGCTGCCTGCGTGGGGCGGCTGCACCAGTGTTACTATCTCAGTTGCCTCTCCCTGCCAGGCTGTCGCTGCTGATGTGGAATGAATACTGTCGACCCAGGTGCCCCGGGCGGAAATACTTCCGGGATAAGAGGTAAAGCATTGTCAGTGGGCGTCGAAACGAATGCCTGCCATATGGCTGCTGTAGCGCATGCTGCTGCTGGTGGGTTGGACTCCAATTTGAACGGAGGGAGCCTGCGGTGACGAC
Source organism: Dermanyssus gallinae (assembly GCA_003439945.1). Lineage (NCBI taxonomy): Eukaryota > Metazoa > Arthropoda > Arachnida > Mesostigmata > Dermanyssidae > Dermanyssus > Dermanyssus gallinae. The sequence goes on along the minus strand of QVRM01002525.1, from coordinate 38,929 downwards.
ACCATGATCGACTTTGTTCAGGTGGCGCGACGAGCAGTGTGACCACTTCGGGTTTCTTCTTTCGCTACGCTGTCTCGGACGAGTTCCCGACTCAGGGCTGCCAGGAGGTAGCGTTTCAGAAGCCAGAGAACCAAACGCTGGCGGTCCATTCGGCGCAGCGGGAACGGCACCGTCAGTCGTGCGCTACAGCGCTCACAGTTACACCGCTCGTTCATCCTGTGGGCGTTACCCAAACTCAGCTCAGTTAGAATAATGCTGGCCGTGTAACAGGACACAAGCCACATAGATGGTTAGTTTGCTTTGTGCGATTTAAGCAGGAACGTTATTATACACATACTTCGGAGACAGAGAAGCCTCGCTACTGGACGGAACTTCGGCATCACCGAAGTAAAATGTTAAATGCTGTTCCATCTAAACAAAAAACATGTTTTAAATTTTAATGCATTTTGCATTAAAGTGTCGTCTTACAAATTAGTTCAACACTATATATATATATATATATATATATATTATATATCTATATATATATAATATATATATATATATATATATAAAAACATGTTTAAAATTTAATGAATTTTAAATTAAAGTGTCGTCGTAAAAGTTAGTTTAAACATACGTAAATTATATATAATATTTATATTATGCATATATATATATATATATATATATATATATATATATATATATATATATGGCATATATATTGATAAAAACATGTTTAAAATTTTAATGAATTTCAAATTAAAGTCCGTCTTATAGTTAGTTCAACATTATCATATATACATTACATATGCATATATATATATATATATATATATATACATATTATATACATTTAATATGCATATATAAATATATATATATATATATACTATATATCTATTATATATATCTATATATATGGCATATATACATATATATGCATATATATGTATATATATATATATATATATATATACATACATAGTGGATTAGTTCGTGCCCAATGACATCAATTCATCAATGAAAGTGCGGAATCGGTAATTGTGAGTCTTTGTGCCGCAGTTATTGTTGTTACAGTATGAGGTGCTGTGGTGTGGACTAATAGGTCGGGACATAGCCTTAACTCCTTATCACGTGGACGGTGGTCATGTGGTGAACAGTAGTCGTTTTGGCTGGTGCGGTTTCCGTGTTAGGCGCTTAAGGAGCTGGTCTTGGCAACCGTTCCTTAACTAGTATAGGTGTGGCATCATTTCAGCCGTGTTGTGAGTGCAATAGTGCGGCGCGCTTAACTGCTTTACCATTGAGCTGACACTAGGCAACGAAGTGCATGATCGGTCGAATCGACCGGTCACCGTCAATGGTAACGACTGGTTCGTTGGCGACCTGCTGTGTGATGTTGTGTGCTCGCCCAACAGGTTCATCTGGATGGTTCCCGGACAACGCCCGTCATTGGCCAATTGGTTCAATCAAGACGTAGACGTGTTTCCTGCAGGTCGTTAGGGGCCTACTAGCCAGCTAGCAATCTAGCACCTACCGTATCTAGGTATTTAATACGTACGAGTCGTTTGTGCTAGGATTCGTTTTTGCCGAAGCGCCTACCGAAGGCGCACTGGCCTCTAAGCTTCTCTGTGCATCCGTATATAGTCTCCGTATATAGCCTAACCAGTCTACGTGCCGTGGCTATAGGTGAAGTTTAGTGTTAGGGCAACATCATTATGGTTTAGTGCGCGGATGCACAATGACGACACGCTACAAATTGCAGTAAGTGGTGTTCCGCTGTATGCTGTTACTAATGGTTGTCGTTTTAGGCATGCATTCGGCTGGAAAGTCTTTGCTTATGATATCTGATCTGATAAGAGTAGCCAGTTTGAATGTAAAAGGCAGCCGCAAGGGGCTATTTATTGTTGTGATTGTCTGGTTGATGCCGTTGTCAGTGGCCTGTTGTTAATGTTCGTTAATCGCCGCCGCGATTCCTGCTGCTGGACGTAGCTTAGCGTTGTATATGTCGTATTGATTATAGGCACAGCCGTTCACTGTTGTATGCTGAGTAGTACTGTGTCTCCTCGCGTCGTAGCGGACGATCTATTGTCCGCGATCAGTCATGTCTGTCCTCTGGATGGTTCATGTACAATTGCTTGGCTGTAGCCCTAACTAGTTAGCTCTTTTTTCGTGTTAATCGATATGCGTATCATGTTCGCCAGGGGGCGTGCGCACCCTGTCGTGTCACTCGCAATATTAAGTCAACATGGTAAATAAAAGTATCGTATCACAATCGAGGCGGATGTAGAGTGCTAGGCATTAGAATGCCTACGGTCCAAAAAAGTGGTGGGTCGTCTGAAGCAAACATTGTCGCTGTTTCCTACGTATAGGCGATTCTCACAAGGCCAATCAATGCCTACTCTTCGAAGTCGTCAAAACTGTTCGCGTAACTTCCTCCGCCTCCACCATGAGGGGCTGCGGGTTGAGGTGCCGGAGGAGCCGGACGTGGCGCTGGTGAAACGGGCCTAGATGGTGGTGCAACAGGTCGGGGCGCGGGAACACAGTCTAAAGCTCCGGCTTCTCCAAAACCTGCTGGAACTTCTCCGGGGCCGCAGGTGGGCCGCAGTCCCGGGCGGGGTTGTGCTGGCCCAGATGCAGGAGCGCAACCTGGACCGCCATATCCTCCTGGGCCACAGAGAGGTGCGATCGGCGGTGCCGGCCGTGGCGCTGGGACAGGTCTGGGAGCTGGCGCAGGTCTAGGAGCTGGAGCAGGAACAGGCCTAGGAGCAGGGACTGGGGCAGGTCTAGGAGCGGGAGCTGGGGCAGGTCTTGGAGCTGGAGCTGGGACAGGTCTAGGGACTGGGATAGGTCTAGGAGCAGGAGCTGGGGCAGGTGCACATCCTGGGCCACCGTAGCCTCCCGGGCCACAAACGGGTCGAGGAGCTGGGGCCGGCCTAGGAGCAGGAGCTGGGGCAGGTCTAGGAGCAGGAGCTGGCGCAGGTCTGGGAGCAGGAGCTGGGACAGGTCTAGGGGCAGGGCCTGGGGCAGGTCTAGGGGCAGGTGCACAGCCTGGGCCGCCGTAGCCTCCCGGTCCACAGGCGGGCTGAGGAGCTGGGGCAGGTCTAGGAGCTGGTGCACAACCTGGACCGCCGTAGCCGCCCGGGCCGCAAGCGGGCCGAGGAGCTGGGGCCGGCCTAGGAGCAGGAGCTGGGGCAGGTCTGGGAGCAGGTCTAGGGGCAGGGCCTGGGGCAGGTCTAGGGGCAGGTGCACAGCCTGGGCCGCCGTAGCCTCCCGGTCCACAGGCGGGCTGAGGAGCTGGGGCAGGTCTGGGAGCTGGTGCACAACCTGGACCGCCGTAGCCGCCCGGGCCGCAAGCGGGCCGAGGAGCTGGGGCAGGTCTGGGAGCAGGACCAGGAGCAGGTCTGGGAGCAGGTGCACAACCTGGGCCGCCGTAGCCTCCCGGTCCACAGGCGGGTCGAGAAGCTGGGGCCGGCCTAGGAGCAGGACCTGGGGCAGGTCTGGGCGCAGGACCCGGGAATGGTCTAGGAGCAGGACCTGGGGCAGGTCTGGGCGCAGGACCTGGAGCAGGTCTGGGCGCGGGACCTGGAACAGGTCTGGGCGCAGGACCCGGGAATGGTCTGGGAGCAGGACCTGGGGCAGGTCTGGGCGCAGGACCTGGAGCAGGTCTGGGCGCAGGACCCGGGAATGGTCTGGGAGCAGGACCTGGGGCAGGTCTGGGCGCAGGACCTGGAGCAGGTCTGGGCGCAGGACCCGGGAATGGTCTGGGAGCAGGACCTGGGGCAGGTCTGGGCGCAGGACCTGGGGCCGGTCCGGGAGCAGGTGCACAACCTGGGCCGCCGTAGCCTCCCGGGCCACAAGAAGGTATGGGAGCAGGAGCTGGGGCAGGTCTAGGAGCAGGGCCTGGGAAAGGTCTTGGCGCAGGGGCCGGGAATGGTCTAGGAGCAGGACCTGGAGCAGGTCTGGGCGCCGGAGCAGGTCTGGGCGCAGGAGCAGGTCTGGGCGCAGGAGCAGGTCTGGGCGCAGGAGCTGGGGCCGGTCTGGGAGCAGGTGCACAACCTGGGCCGCCGTAGCCTCCCGGGCCACAAGACGGTTTGGGAGCAGGGCCTGGGGCAGGTCTGGGCGCAGGGGCCGGGAATGGTCTAGGAGCAGGACCTGGAGCAGGTCTGGGCGCCGGAGCAGGTCTGGGCACCGGAGCTGGGGCCGGTCTGGGAGCAGGTGCACAACCTGGGCCGCCGTAGCCTCCCGGGCCACAAGACGGTGTGGGAGCAGGGCCTGGGGCAGGTCTGGGCGCAGGGGCCGGGAATGGTCTAGGAGCAGGACCTGGAGCAGGTCTGGGCGCCGGAGCAGGTCTGGGCACCGGAGCTGGGGCCGGTCTGGGAGCAGGTGCACAACCTGGGCCGCCATAGCCTCCCGGACCACAAGCGGGTCGAGGAGCTGGGACTGGCCTAGGCGCAGGAGGTGGAGCAGGCCTGGTGACAGGTGCGCAACCTGGGCCGCCGTAGCCTCCTGGTCCACAACTAGGTCGAGGAGCTGGGGCGGGCCTAGGAGCTGGAGCTGGGGCAGGCCTGGGACCAGGGACAGGTCGGGGAGCAGGACCAGGGACAGGTCTGGGAGCAGGTGCACAACCTGGACCGCCGTACCCTCCCGGGCCACAAGCGGGCCGAGGTGCCGGAGCTGGGACAGGTCTGGGAGCGGGAGCAGGCCGATGGCCTGGCAATGGCCTAGGTGCAACGCCACTACCAAATTGGGGACGACCCTGTTGGCCAAACTGATTCTTTTGTAAACCAACTTCAAAATCCTCAAGGTCATTTCCATATCCTCTACCTCCACCGCCTGGACTCAAGGGTGCTGGCGCAGGGCGCGGAGCCGGTGCAGGGCGGAAACCTGGGCGTGGGGCCGGTTTAGGAGCAGGACCCGGGGCAGGTCTGGGAGCAGGACCCGGGGCAGGTCTAGGAGCAGGACCCGGGGCAGGTCTGGGAGCAGGACCCGGGGCAGGTCTGGGAGCAGGACCCGGGGCAGGTCTGGGAGCAGGTGCACAACCTGGGCCTCCGTAGCCTCCCGGGCCACAAGCAGGTTGAGGAGCTGGTGCCGGCCTAGGTGCAGGACCCGGGGCAGGTCTAGGAGCAGGACCCGGAGCAGGTGCACAACCTGGGCCTCCATAGCCTCCCGGGCCACAAGCGGGTCGAAGCGCTGGGGCCGGCCTAGGTGCAGGACCCGGAGCAGGTCTAGGAGCTGGACCCGGGGCAGGTCTAGGAGCAGGACCCGGTGCCGGTCTAGGAGCAGGACCCGGTGCCGGTCTAGGAGCAGGACCCGGTGCCGGTCTAGGAGCAGGACCCGGTGCCGGTCTAGGAGCAGGACCCGGAGCAGGTCTGGGAGCAGGTGCACAACCTGGGCCTCCATAGCCTCCAGGGCCACAAGCAGGTCGAGGAGCTGGGGCCGGCCTAGGTGCAGGACCGGGGGCAGGTCTGGGAGCAGGTGCACATCCTGGACCTCCATAGCCTCCCGGGCCACAAGCGGGTCGAGGAGCTGGGGCCGGCCTAGGTGCAGGACCCGGAGCAGGTCTGGGAGCAGGTGCACATCCTGGACCTCCATAGCCTCCCGGGCCACAAGCGGGTCGAGGAGCTGGGGCCGGCCTAGGTGCAGGACCCGGAGCAGGTCTGGGAGCAGGTGCACAACCTGGGCCTCCGTAGCCTCCTGGGCCGCAAGCAGGTGCAGGACCCGGGGCAGGTCTGGGAACAGGGCCCGGGGCAGGTCTAGGAGCAGGGCCCGGGGCAGGTCCAGGAGCAGGTGCACAACCTGGGCCTCCGTAGCCTCCCGGTCCACAAGCGGGAGGTCCGACTGGTGACGGAGAAATGGGTCGTGGCGCAGGGCGGAAGGCAGGGGGAGCGGGTCGATGTGCCGATGGAGGCGAGGCAGGCCGGGGGGGAGGACGAGGCGCCGGCGGGGGTGCGACGGGACGAGGCGCCGGCGGGGGTGCGACGGGACGAGGCGCCGGCGGGGGTGCGACGGGACGAGGTGCCGGCGGGGGTGCGACGGGACGCGGAACGGGTCGAAGTGCTGGCGGAGGTGCGATGGGACGCTGAGCAGGTCGAGGTGCCGGCGGAGGTGGCACATAGTCTGGCAAGGGCTGCGGTGCTGGTGCGGGAAGAGAAGGGCGACCTGGACGGGGTACTGGAACTAGAGGCTGCACTGGAGTTACAGGTGAAAAGCAACCAGCTCCTTCTACACCTTCACCTCCGTATTCCCCAGGCCCACATGGACGTACAGGGGTAGGTCCTGGCACGGGCCTTGGAGCAGGTAGAGGCGCAGGCCTAGGAGCAGGCTGAGGCGCAGGCCTTGGAGCAGGCCGAGGCGCAGGCCTTGGAGCAGGCTGAGGCGCAGGCCTTGGAGCAGGCTGAGGTGCAGGCCTTGGAACAGGCTGAGGCGCAGGCCTTGGAGCAGGCTGAGGCGCAGGCCTTGGAGCAGGCTGAAACGCAGGTCTAGGAGCAGGCTGAGGCGCAGGCCTAGGAGCAGGCTGAGGCGCCGGTCTGGGCAACGACGGCCTAACGGGGGTCGCGCTAGGAACACAATCTCCTCCGGCCACTTCCACTAAACCGGGTCCACAAACCGGTCGGGGAGCAGGCTGCAACGTTACCTGAGGTCGAGGAGCTGGAGCGGGCCGCTCAAAGGTGGCGCCCTGCGGCTTCGGTGCTGGCGATACGGGCGGCACATATCCAAAGTCGTCGTCATCATCGTCGAACGTTGGCCGGGCATATTGTCCTACGGCGGGCGTAGCAAACACAGTTACTACCACTAGCAGAGCTGCCGCCGTTAACGGCAGCAGATTGTGCAACCACATGATCACAATCGGCGATCGAAGATCGCTCGATACAACGAGCGTCTACAACGACACCGCGCACACGTCGGGCAGCGTCGCGGACTCAAATGAACTTCAACCTTGTCGATGTCGCTCTTTTATAAGATACGGAGGCACGCACGCACGCATACGGACCGGCCAGCCAGCCAATAATACCTCCACCTATCGTGTGCTGGCAGAAGAACAGGAGGCGCATCGGCAAGCAACCCTTCACATGCCAAACAGGGGCAAGATAGGGGGCATGACGACACTGACGAGCTGGCCTGGAGAGGGGGACGGCACACAACGGACGGGGCAGACGGAAGGAAGAAGACCGACCGCAGAAGACAGTACGTCGCGGCAGGGCAGCTGTGGTGATGATAGCAGAAGACAAAGATGCGGTAGCAGCAGCAGCAGCGGTAGAAGTACCAACAGTAGTGGGAGCAGCAGTACAAGAGGCGGTACATGAGTAACTACTGCAACTGTGGTGCTAACGAACGGCCAACGATCGAGGTTCGTTGCTTACGTCTGTCTGTTCGCAACGCACCAAGTTCACACGCACGTTCGACATGCACTTAGGCTTCGATCTGATACTTCTCCAACCAATGTCTATTCGTTCACTCGTGCTTCTCGTACAGCAGTAGCAAATCGATTTAAAGTCTAGACGCAGATCTAGCACAACATGTTTGCCGAATTGATTTCAGCGATATCACTGATAGCTGATACAAGCTGAAAGAAGTATAGTTAGTACCGTATAAACGTGACGGAAATGCAATAAATTATACAAAACAGCAACGCTGGACCACTGCTGGGTAAAACTTACCGTAAGCAATTATAATAATCAGAAAACTACGAGTTAACCATGAGCTTCCTACCTTCAGCCCATACAAACCCCGACCAACCCCAACAACGACACAGTCATATACCTGCGAAATATGCAGGAAGTCCCTAAGGTCACTCCGGGGCTTGCGTAAGCATACGACACGTCTCCATCCGGCAGATACCCGGCCTCCACCCAGTCAACCCTTGAGAGACACGTCGTCGCCTGCGTCGCTTTCGGTACTAGACGACCCGAACAGGCCATCGGATACGACCCTCGACTCAATTACGCTAATTCGTTCCCTGGACCGGGTGCATCGAAACATTAAACTAGTCAAAGTGATACCCAGAGGAGTTAGAGAAATATGTTGCGCAGCATACGCTGAAGCACTTTCCAACTTCAACACAAGGAAAGACAACGCGTCCTGGGAGAAGCTTCTAATAATGCCAATACTCTTGCTCTTGCAGCACTAAGAAACAATGATCGGTCATTATGCCAAATAATCAGAAAGAACGTTACTGAATCGCGGTGGAAAACACTCGCAAGTCTCTTAGACGAGTGTAACCGTAACATTATACAGTACGACACATCACTTGATACAGATCACGACAGGGGGAAGATAGCTGAGCGCAAATTAGCTGAAGGTGATGTACGTTCCGCCGCACGGATCCGTCTTTCGACCGACTCTTCTGCACCATTTAACGATCACACGGAGCAGAAGTTAAGAAAGAAGCATTCCATTAGCAGACGCAAGCGAACGCCTAGGATCCCTCTAGGCACCAGTAACAACAAGAGGACACACCGTATTTCATAAATTGGTTGCTGACGCCGTCCAATCTTTTGCCGTATCATTTGGACCTGGATTAGATGGGCTGCGTCCCCGACATCTCCGGGACATGCTTGACAACTCAGTACCCTCATCCGGGAGACTTCTGGAAGAAGTTTGCTCTCTGGTGGCCTCGGCACTAAACGGCAGGCCTTCTTCTTGCCTGACGACCTTTTACGGAGCAACTCTTACGGCCCTAAAAAGAAGAACGGTTCAATCAGACCTATAGCATGTGGCCTTACAATCCGAAGGCTTGTAGCAAAGGTGGCCATCGCGATCAGTAAGGGATCCATAACAAAAGCTTTAGGACCAAGGCAAGTAGGGGTTTCTATAAAAGGAGGCGCGGAGGCAGCCGTTCACGCTGTACGAGCATACATCGAAACAGACGGTCCTGTGCGGGTTTTAGTGAAGCTAGATTTAAGCAATGCTTTTAACACAATACGACGCGACGTAATATTAGAAGAAGTAAGACTACACGTACTGGAACTCTTTCCACTAATGCAATGTATGGCAATGCTACAGGGACCCGTCACTTCTATCCTGGTGTGACAAAGAGCCACTTCAATCAACAAATGGTGTGCAACAAGGGGACCCACTAGGCCCCGCCTTGTTCAGTTTGGGAATCTCCAGTCTAGTGGCTCGAATGAGAAGCCCATTGAATATCTGGTACCTGGATGATGGTACATTAGGAGGACCGGCAGAAGTGGTGGCCGCTGACATACTTAAGGTAATAGCGTTTGCAAATGAAGGAGGGGCAATCCTCAATCGTTCTAAGTGCGAAGTTATAACGGTTGAGGGGGACACCCAGAAACGAGACGAAGCACGCAAAACCATTGCTGCCGTTCTACCAGGCTGTAAGCAAGTTAACCCGGCCGAGTTGGAAGTTCTTGGGACTCCACTTAGTCCACAAAGTATTTACAAGACCTTAACAGAAAAACGCCGAGCGTTGCTGCAGACACGTTTGTTGGCCATGCACTCACAAGCTGCACTATGTCTTTGGGGATACAGTTTAGGTTCCCCGAAATTCAACTACACATTGCGCACCTCACCGACAAGCCAATGTCCCGACGCCCTGCAAGCGTATGTCGACTCTACGAGAGACATACTCAGTGAAGTCCTTAACATCGATTTCACGGACGGACGATACGTGGCGAAGAGCAAGCCAGCTCATAAGAGAAGGTGGACTGAGTGTTCGATCAGCAGTAGAATTGGCACCCATATGTTACGCAGCGTCTGTGCTAGAATTCAGCCCGCTGGCAGAGGCGCTAGTCGACCCGAGTGCTCCGGTCACCACCGGCTGCACATAGCTAAGCAGGAGGCAGAGTCGCTTGTCAAGCTGAAGTTGGATCCAGGTCCTTGGGAGAAACGTGTAACGCAGAGAGTGCTTGATAACTACAGATGTAAAGTTATAGCCCGTGAGATCACCGAAAGCCTTGAGTCTTCTACGGAGAAGGCAGTCTTCTTGGCCGCACGAGACACCTTCAGCGGTAGATTCCTTAGGGCTCTCCCGTCGCCACAGCTCGGCACCATGCTGGACAACGTCTCATTCCGCATGGTGTCGGCTCTCAGAATCGGCGGGTCAATATGCGAACCACACATTTGCAAGGCCTGTGGAAAACCAGTAGAGAAAAATGGCCTCCACCGTTGAGCTGCATCAAGAGCCAAGGTCGGGCTCCCAGGCACACAGAAATAAATACAGTGATTCAAAGAGCTCTCCGGAGGGCGGGAATACCTAGCATGCTGGAACCCAGACTAGGACTTCATGACGACAAAAGGCCCGACGGTGTCACTATTCCGCCGTGGAAAAAGGCAAATGCCTGGTTTGGGATGCGACAGTCTCCTGCACAGCCGCACCGTCTTATGTGTGCCACAGCGCTACCGAGGCGGGATGGGTGGCCGAACACGCAGAGAAAGAAAAGTGGCGTAAATACACAGAGTTAGAGTCTAGATACAATTTCGTGCCGATTGCAATGGAGACAATGGGCCCAGTCAGCAGAACAAGGACATTTATTAAATATTTAAGTGATCGAATACAAGCAAACACCGGAGATGCACGCGAAGGCGACTTTCTGAGGCAGCTGCTTTCATTGGCAGTTTGCAGAGGAAACGCCGCGTCGATATTAGGTGCAATGGGCTAACGACAGCAAGAAAGAAACTATAAAATAATGAGGATGCACATTCACACCTCACAACTGTATTGCTCTAAGACATATTAAATAAATAAATAATAATAATAACTCAAGCTCCAGTAGATGGGCCTGATAACCAGAATATGGCCCGGAAGCAAGTTGTGTATAAGTTAAAATTTCAATTTCCGATTTTCTCATCAGTTTGTTTCACTGTTCCCTGCAGTAGAGTCTTGCCTGAACGTGGAGCTCCAGGAGCTTTTCCCGCTGCTACAGTTCAACCGATTAAACTAGTAGCAAATAGGTATGGCGGAAATAAAGGGGCAACCTTTTGGGCGCTAGTGTTATTGATCATTTCTTTGATGTAAGGCCGAACAATCGCAGAAGTCAAGTAATGTATGTGACCAGATGCGTTGCAAGAACGGAGCACATTAATAATATGTTTGCCTGGCGCGCGGCCAGTCATTTCTTACCCTTTATTACATGAATAAATATGCTTTCTATTCTATTTATATGAACATCGGCCCATATATATATATATATATATATATATATATATATATTTATATGAATTAAGTTAGTAATTTAATCATATTTTACGCAATGCTTAAATACGGCTTCGAAATGGGTATGCATCTCAGCCATCATCCGTCCGTAAAATTGCCATGTGACATATCTTAAACGCACCGACGGCCGGACATGTTGGGCTATCTAGGGTTCTTTGAGAGCATGAAATGTTCTACGACATTTGCGTACATGAGCACATGTGCCTATAGGTGCCGCGTCTGAGTCGAGCTTGATAGACCGCTGCTAATACTGAGAGTGAGAGCAGGCTTAGATTAGGCATGCTCCAAAGCTACGTCATTGAGACCTGTGGATGTTTTAGGACGATCGTGAGCACGCCCTCATAAAAGAGCTTATCAAAGAGAATTGCGCGCGACGTCGTGTCAAACGCTGCCTTGAAGTCCACTAACACTGCGTAGAGATGAATCTATTTAATAAGAAATGTCCGGTGTGTGTATTTCAGAGAGACGGCACAACCTGACGTCATAGATCGGCCTCTTCTTGCGACCTCTATATTGCTCCTGGATCGCAATTTCTAAAAACGCCTACCATCGTCAGCCCACATTGCTGAGGAAAGCTTAAACATATATTATCTTAACATGTATTATTTAGTAAATATATAGTAACAAGGAATATATGGAAGGCCATGTATGTACCAGGATTGACCTTTGCTAATGCCTTTCTGGTCCACAGCACAGGGTTGAGAAAGAAGTTAGAAACAATACAAAGAGAGGTGATAAGATTTGCATTGGGTTGCCGTTTTAATTGCGCCAGGGAATTCCTTAAGGGGGAAGGGGGAATGTCAACATTTATACAAAAGAAAGTACAAAGTAAGCTTAGATTTAGTAGTAGGATTGAAAATGTAACAAATAAAAGATGGGTTAAACAGATGTAGCTGGTAGAGACGGCACTTAGGATTAAAACGCAGTGGGATCGCAGAGTAGAGTTTGCAGCTGGGGAGATTGGATACAATTGTCAGCAATGGGCAAGAGCGAGGGTATCAGAGAAAATGGTGAAATTAAAGGTAAACAAGTCATATACAGACAAATGGAAATTGGCGATGGGCTCCAAATCAAGTTTGGCAACTATGTATGGAAGGGAAAAGCGTGAAAAGGGCGGGGTAGAACGGGTTTACGATAATTCAAGAGCGAGTGGGCTATTGGCAAATGCCAGGGCAGGGATGTTGGATACAAGGATACATAGAGCTTAATATAAGGAGGGGCAAAGTACAGAATGTCGAGCATGTAGGCTAGAGAATGAGTCAATCGAACATATTATTAAAGAATGTATAGCATTAGGGGGGAGCAGAGATATAGAGCTGGCGGAGGCCCTAGCTCTAGGACCAAATATTAGAAATGACCTGGTCGATATTACAAAGAAAAGGTTGTCACAATGGAAAGCAAATACTCAGTAGGTGTTGAAGTAGACATGGATTATATGGATGCGTAGGTAATATATATGCTGCCGCTCTAAGCGCCCCTGATATAAAAGGGTGACATGTGTATTTAGGTATACATGCCAAGCGAACAATAAATCAATCAATCAATTAATTGTTTCTTTTCGTTCTGTACTAGGTCAGGTCCTATTAATTTCTCCTATCGTGTTTCACACTTTAGTAAACTCAAAAAATTTGGCGAAAACCTGGCTAACCTCGGTGAATCGTACAACTGATAGCGAACATATGCCAAAACTGCATTTCCAGCACCTTCGGCGCAATAGGGCGGTCAGGATTTGCCAAAATGTATGCGTGTATCATGTCGTGCTTTTTGTACCTAACCCACCCGAAGCTTACTTCTAAATCATTCGAGTTTTGCTTGATCGGTTAGTTTAATACCAACAGTTGTTTCGGGCAGTCTGTAGAATAATTTGGAAAGAAAAACATTACAATGGCATTAAAAATGCCGTTTGCACGGCCTTGACACTATAAAGAATAATCTTATAACGTCTAAACGATGTAATCTCCGGCGCCAGTTTTATTAGCGCATTTATTTTACCTATACTAAGTATGCATATGGCCTTGTTGCTTATATTGTTGTCAGCTGATCTCGAAATGCCATTCGAGTGTAGTCAGACAATGATTTCTTCGTGAGGGCCAGACAGGGAGACACACGATATTTTGAACAGGTTTGAAAGCGCAGTCGATAGGGATACTCGGTGTACTCCTCGAGGAACTTTGTGTTCCAACAGACCAGGTGATAGTAGCCATAAACTATGTATCCCAGTGTAGACGTGGCGATTGTCACATGCAATACCAGACCAGAGGGTGAAAGGCACTCAGAATAAATAGGTTTACATTCTTCCGTCGGACTGGCTGAGCTACATTTTCTAGTTTCAAGCGTTTCAAGCAAACTTTCGCATGGGACTGTACGAGACGTCTTCAACCCTTATCAAATCGTTTCAGCAAACGGTGTACAGTTTGACATGAGCTACGCAAAGCAACTTCTCGCTAGCACTGTAAAAAAAAAGAGACTCGCTACATGTACATTGTGGAACTTTTTTTAAGCAAAACAAATTTTGTTTTGCTCAAAAGATACCTTTACCTATACTTGCCCATCACCTGTCAAGTTCACGCATCAGCCGTAGAACAACCTTGAGAGAGAAGAGTGCCCCTGTTGTCGGGACGGACCGAATCGTCGGCCATCGCCGCCTACCTCTTTATAGAGAGAGATCAGAGCTGTGTGCATTTGTCGATGTACCCAGTGAAGGTCGTTCCAGACTAGACGATTCGAAGCCCCAGAAATTACCGATAAGCCCGAGAGACTCTACTAAATTTCACTTCAGTCTTAGTCTTCACGGCGTTTATTTCTCGCTCTCTTAAGACAAGGAACACCTCTGGCAGAGAAATAATGCGCTTGATGGCATCCAGGTCGCGATGAGCGACCGCTATGTCATCTGCATGCATTTCAATTAAGGTTTCTCGATACTTCTGGCGAATATAACCGACAAAATCAATCAATTCTTTAAAAAAACGTAAGCCCGCTGCGCTTCGGAAAATTTTCGGGTGCTTGAACGTTAGATACGAGTATGCAGATCGTAACTGGCGGTACATCTTGCTGTCACTGTGTGATACTTTGCAGGGCTCTCTTGAATTGCTTTTCTTTTGTAGTGTTACAGCTAGCAGCAAAATTGTCTAGACGATAGCACTTGTAGCACTGCAGTGGTTGATGGAATAGCACGACTCCATGCCGCTTAAGCCTAAACGCACTTTGGAAGCCGAAAAGCTGCAGGAGAAGGAATGTCAATGCGTTATCCTACACTACTGACCTTTACATAAAGTATTTAAGTATTTAGCTGCTATAGCAAAAATAGGTATAGAAGTGGCATGCGTTTTTTAGTTTTGCGTTTACTATTTTAATTTACCTAATTTATTCCATTACCCAAGTAGAAAAAAAGGATGCACAGAATCGAAAATTATTAGTTAACTCAGAAAAATCACGCAATGCCGAAACAATCTATATTCATTACGTTTACATTGCTTGCATTGAAATGTATTAGTAAAGGCGGTAGAATTAACGAATTTTTTGCTGTCGTGAATAACAAGATCAGTCCTAGAAACGTATAAAAAAATCCTTTCGGGGCTGACTCTCAGTCAAGATTTAACGTCCACGGGACTGCTTTTCGCATTGCTTTATGGACGGACCCCCATAAATACAAATGTGCAACGGTGGGGCTCGAACCCGCGCACCTATGTGTCTCCTCCGGTTGCGAGGTGCAGACGCATGCCACCACGCAACCGGGCTCGACAGAAACGTATAACGTGCTAAATACATATGAGCTATGGTAGACTAAATACGAATAATCTAGGAAAAGCGACAGAAGATAGAAGGAGTCCGCAGGCTGAAATGCCTCAGCATCGTGCGATGGTGCTGAACTCCGTGATCGTGAGGCATGTATTGTCAAACAAGTAAACAACGACTTAAGCAAAGCAAGTTGACATCTTTCTGACTTAGTGGTGACTCAATAGTCCAGTAGGTACTACATTAACATACTGTTGAACTAACAAGGAAGGCTGTTAGCACTCCTGATCTCCAAAGACTCTATGTAGTGCAATATGGATACTGCCGCATTTGTAGGACCATGTTAGACAAAAGCGGTTTTATACGCAGGTGCAACCAGGTTAGGCCACCAATCAGTTCAGAGAAGTCTAGTCAGTGTCGGGTTAAAGTACTTGTTTACCATTTCAAGTTCCCTTAGCCTCCATTTGTCTTTCATACGACCATTTGTTGACTATTGAATGCGACACGCACGAAACGCAAACCAAGCCTGCACACTCAAGAGCCTCCAGTAAGGCTTGACTATTTACAAAAAGTTAACATATATACAAAAAAAAAAAAAAAACGAAGAACACAGCATTTTAAGTCACCTGAACTTGCGCAAACGAGGCAGGCAACAAATAACCTTGTTTCTATTGAATCTGTAAGCTTTGTTTATCGCATCCGATGTCATTCTTCTGATGATGAAGGGAGGCACCTTTTTGTTGCTGTATAGAGGAGTCGGGCGGCGCTCTTCCGCCTCCAGATCCCAGGAAATCGTTTCGGCGAGTAGAGGTGCCGCAGCTGTGCTCACCGTTCAGTACTCCAATACTACTTCAATACTCTAGGGACCCCAAACCGTTAGGCCCGGGGCAGACGATTTCGATTCGTTGCGGTTGTTAAAATGTCAGAATGCCACAATGGAGCTCCGTGCAGGGCGATTGTCTCGGTCACGGACATGGTGATGCGTTGCTTGAAGCGCCGGGGCGCAAGTGTGTAATACATGAGCCGTGCGAAGTTCTTGGCAATTTAACGGGCTTTCTCCGTCACCCGGCGCAAGGGAGAGGCGCCCTGGAGATCCAGGTCAAGGAATACTCAGAGGTACCTTGCCTTGTTAACGATGTTGACCTCTCCTCTATGGACTACATGGGGAGCGCCAAGTAAACGGCTGCTTTAGGAAACTTCTAGGATTTTATGGTTGAGTCTTTTATGCAGGTAATTTGCATCGATACGGTAGTTTGCCGAATTGATAATTATGAATTCAGTTTTTGCTAAATTTGCTAAGCTGCAAGGTTGCAATTTAAATGCAGTTATAACTTAAACTTTAACCTACCTTCAACTTTACACCTGAAAACCTTAACCTTCATACAGCTAAACGGCAGACAACCTAAGTAGAGATCAAACAGTTCTCCCTCGCTCGTTACATTGTCGAACAATTTATTTATATAACTTTGCTATGTTAGCACTTTGGAGGTTTGCAACAATTGCCATCAGCGTCATCATCTTCATCATCACCATCATCATAGATTGTTTCGCTGCGTCGCGATGCCTAGCGCTTCGCACTTGCACTTGCTAATGAGCAGGAAGAATTGCTTTTGGCTTTGTACGCTTCTGTGGATAGTTTTTTTCGCATCGACTTTCGCCACGCCGCTGCAGCTGGTAATAGCTGATACTTACTTGTGTGTTGCGTGTTGCTTGAGGCATCCGCTTCGCCGTCTTAGGTTTTTGCCCGCGCGGCGCAGCTATTGGCTATTGGCGTCGGTTATCAGCTTCAAACGCAACGGTCGCTACAGCGGCACCAGCTAGATTGTTGTAAATACCGCGATAAAGCTTTCAACAAGATGTGCACGACGTCATCCGTTACAGAATATAGCAACATATATATATATATATATATATATATTTATATATATGTATATAAACATATATATATATATTGTATATATATATATATATATATATATTTATATATATGTATATAAACATATATATATATATTGTATATATATATATATATATATATATATATATATATATATATATATATATACATATATATATATATATATATATATATACATATATATATATATACATATAACAGTATAATTTATTAAGAATACAAATGGAGCGACAATTGTCTCCCGAGAACGTGTGCACTGGGAACGTTACTCTATCTCATATAGAGTGGGTTGGGACCACTTCAGCAGCGTGCCGCGGACGGACGCCGCGTTTCCGCGTTGGACTTCGAGGTCGAGGCGCTGTCTCAAGAAAGCCGCGGATCTCTTGTCACCGGTTGCGAGGTTCAGCTGCGTGCCCACTCTGTGGAGAAGTTTGCGAGTGAGGCTTCCCGGGCCGCCCAAAGTCTCGAAAGCCAGCGGTTGAAACTCATGTGGATAACCTATTGATGCATATATATATATATATATATATATATATATATATATATATATATACTATCACTTTCTGTCTTGCTAACAGAAGTACAGTCATCATAAGAAGAGTTCTTTGGAAAATCGAGATATCCTGTAATATTTCACGTAAGAGTTTTCACGTCATTCAACGAGACCTATTTATCACACAAACAAGGCCTTGAATCGAGACCTTTTTATCACAGATACAGGGCCATGGATGTCTTGCATAGTCACTCGAAAACGAGCTTAGTTGCTCTTATGTGAATGATTCAGAGAACATACTTTGCATATTGAACAAATTCGTGGTGCTCCGCCGACTTCGAGGTGATTTCTGTTGATGATTTTAGTATATCGACTATTGACCCGACAACCACCTATTCTAAACGACTTAGTATCCAATGAGGTGCTGCGTATTAAGTGCTGTTTTGTAGGCAGCTTCTTCAGCAGCTTGCCACCAATTCAATGTAAAATTCTGGATATATTCTCGTATTGCAGTTTAGTACCGACATAGATTTTTCAGTCGTCTTCCGTGGAATCTGCTTATAAAGCTCGTTGTTGTAATAGTCTCTAATGGTCACTGCTGCGTGCACTATAGAAAGCTGCTGTGCTGCACAGCCGTTAAGTTTAGCAAAAAAGTCGAGATCGAGAAGTTTCGTTTCGTCAGTCTCTAGGTTCTTGATGAGCGTTTTAAGTGATCGTGCCGAAACTCGGGCTCTGCCGGACTCATAATGACAGTGATATCCCTTTACTTTTTGGAGCAGTGGTGAAAGCTCTTGCTATAAGACGTAAGTATTTCTTTCTTAGGCTTTGATTTGAGCGCCTAGACCAAAGGCAAACTTTAGTTCATTCACTGCTGTAATTACCATGCACAATTTCCTCTTTATTTAGGGTTTAACAGATAATAGGTATGTTATAACACGGCGTTACGCGTATATCTTGAAGCGACTACACCAGTACAGAATGCTGTAGATTTGCTGGGTACGAAACGATACGGAGATATACAGAAATAGATTGTTGAGTAATACTTTGCTGGTAATGACTTCCTTCCACCACGTGAAACTTAGGTGCAACCAACGCAATTTTTATGAAAGACCTTGACACATGTGATCAACCAACAAATAGATTGGCACTTTAAAGTTTTGCCATCTTAAGTTCTCGCCAGCTTTCAACAGCTTCCGCTTAGCAAAACCACAAAACTTTCTCGAACAATATTTAGTTAATATTGCTAGACGTGTGTGCTTAAAATACAGCCTGAGTGGCTTTTCGGTGTATATTCGGCCGATAGTCGTGATCTCTGTCTTAACAATCGTGTAAGAGCTAAGGCGCCAAAGATTGAGAGCTTCGATTATGTCGGAGTGTATCAGATTCATGCTCAGTTAGTCAAAATAGGGAACATTAGCAGCAACAACAACAGCAATAGCAGCAGCAACAACAACAGTACCAACATTAGCAGCAACAGTACTAACATTAGCAGCAACAACAATAGCACCAAAGAAAACAACAGCAACTACAACAACAGAAAAGAGCTCTAGTTAGATAAACCGAGCAAGATGGCTTAGTGGCAAAGCCTTTGCCTTGCATACGGGAGGACTGGGCTCGAGATCCAGACCGGCGGCCACTGTTAAATTGGTTTGCATGGTTTCCAATTTAGGCAAGGTGAATGCCGGAGTGGATTAAAATTAGCC
The DNA here is from genome assembly GCA_003439945.1 of Dermanyssus gallinae. Lineage (NCBI taxonomy): Eukaryota > Metazoa > Arthropoda > Arachnida > Mesostigmata > Dermanyssidae > Dermanyssus > Dermanyssus gallinae. The sequence goes on along the minus strand of QVRM01002525.1, from coordinate 19,922 downwards.
ATGACATGAAAAACCGTACACGGACAATAGCTTTACAAAAAATCTAAAAAAAAACATGAAACAAGCGCTACGGATGATCGCGCACCGCGCCATTGTAACTACTTCTGCTACTACAACTACTAAACGTACGCTAACTGATGTGTTAACGTTAGCGGATGCTTAATCTATTGCTGAAGTCGGTGTTGGTGATCGTGGTCGTCACGATGAGTAGCGAGTCGTTGTTGTCGTCTTCCACAACAACAGCGGCGCTGACGGGGGAAGAGTTAGGATATTAATGATAAAATGCAGCTTTGGACGATTAGCAGCGACGAGAAACGAGACGCCCGTCAACGGACGGAGAAAGGTAGGCAGTGAGTTTTTGAGGTTTTCGAACGAAGGATCGAAGATGAGGTAACGTTTCAACTCGACTTCTTAGATCTTCTGGTACTTAGACCAGTGTACGGAACAAGCCATATCGTATCATCGGCACGTGTTACCATCGGTCGCCGGCGAAGTGCGTCTTGTCCGAATGTCAATATTCCGTTATGTAAGGGCCTACCTGGCTTATATATATATATATATATATATGTGTGTGTGTGTATGTGTATTTTTCCAATTGCATACTAGATGAGACAAAAATCGTGTCCTACTTTCGTAGTCTGTTGCTCAACGAATCAATTCCAACTGAATGTAACTCGCCTTTTAAGGAGTATAGCAAACACGGTGTACCTACATAACACTAATTTTCGCAAAAATTATGCTCGTTCACTATCACAGAAGTCTGAATGCGGCTGGTTGGCGGGCTGGCGGCGAAGACTTGTGATGTCTACAGGCCTCAAATAGTCAACGCAATCCAAGCTTGGATTTCGGTACCATCGCAATCAGTGCTTGAATTGCCTTCGTAGTGTGGAGCCATTGATTGATATGACAGATCGACCATAGATAGGTTGTCTCGGGCGGTCGGTACAGATGAAATCATGTTTCTCAGTAGATCGTGACAATGACAAAGAATGCACACATAGTAAGCTCATACTATAGGTCAATTTAGACGCAATTAACTACGTGAGCCATAGCTATAATACGTGAAACGTGTGAATGTATGCGGGGTGCCGCATCGGCAGGCTCACCGAAAATGACATCATGATTTATTCCGTGTGCTCGTCTTCTACTTCAAATAACAAAGAACACTGTTTTCTGAAAAAAAGTGGATTGCCGGCGATGTGAAATTGGATTCTTTACAACAACTTGAGAGTCGCACAAGGTCATGGTCGATGCCATCTTCTAGTCCTGACGGTGTCATATGATCTGTTCCGCTCATTTCAGAAATACCTGGGCAAAAAAGCGTTGATTATTCGAAGGGTAGAAAAAGGCATATTGACTATTAATTAACACAATAAAAAACGTTAATATAATTTGAGAAAGTTTGGGACGAGTGTTGTAGAAAACAATAGTGTATATATCATAAAATAAATGGACACCGTACGTATGAAATGGTATTTAATGATGCCTTAATAATACATATAAGAGCTTTCTAACTGGCTCAATGTACACATACTTGTAAATGAATAATGAATACAATTTTCGCGATATATATTCTGTAAATTGGTTTTATAAACGCGTCACTATAATGTTCATATATATGTATATTTTTTTTCGTCCGTAAAAGCTTGCCCCAAAATCAGGATTATGGTAAAATTCGGTGAGTAAACAAAAACGGGGAGCAGAAAAGTTTCTGGGTTGGAATTTTAGGGTGGCTGTCACGACATACGTTTTGTAAAATGCACACTTGTGAGAGAACGCATACTACTTAACTAAAAAAAACGAAAATGAATTTATATTGCATTGTCTGAAATATAATTCGCCTCAGCTAGAGCAGTAACCATTGTAATATAAATAAGAGTTCGCAAAATGATCTTCTTATGCATTTGCATGTTTGAATTTTCACACCCAGGGTTTTTGAATGTTTTCCATTCTGCGTACACAACCAATAATCAAACGATTGTACATCTTAAGTGAATATTTTTGGTGCCAAATTAGTGGAGCTGACGTCTGTAGTTGCAAAGCAACACAAATCTCCCGACGGCCATATTGGATGTGAGTGCATACAGGCAGCTAACATGTTCGCTTTCTTTGTTAATCGACTTCGTCAAATCTGTAGAAACTCAGGAAAAAATATTTATTTTAGTCCAAATCTTGCTTGAACCAATTTCCATCAGCAAATAAGCACATTCGGTAAAAGAGCTCTTGCTATACGCGCTAAATCTTCATATCCCGAACGGTTCCTGCAGCAGCAACAATTCGAGCGATAAGATCTTCAACAAACTCAACAGGAGTTGCATCGACTAGATCCTTTAGGTAGCCCTAAAAGAATAAGCCGAGGCAGGAGAAATGAGGCAATCGCGGCGGCCAAGCTTGTGGACCGCCTCAGCCTAGCTTGTGGACCGCCTCGGCCAGTCCAACGATTGGCGAAGGTCTCATGAAGATAATTTCGGATCTTAAGGGCGTCATGTGCTGGGGCACTATCGTGCAGGAACCACATCCTCGACCGAATAATCTGTGAAACGTACGCCAGTATTTCTGTTAAGGCTGTGCTTATGATTATCAGACACGGGCGATAGCCTTTTCTGCAAAATTACCTGAATAGTTATAATTGTTTGAATTTATGTAATAATGGAAATTTCAAGCTCAATGAAGTGTTATTGAACTTAAATAAATTTGCCGTCCGAAGAAGAACGGTCTCATAAAAAAACTATGTGATATTTTGATCCATTTAACATGTCACAAAAGTACATAAAGTCGTATAAGGTTGTTTTAGCCTAGGCATCCATGAAGAAGCGATACTGGTGTTTTTTCGTGGCCCATCCGTGAACATTGTGTGCGTTCAACACAGCATCATGTGTAAAGACGCTTCGTCCGTGAAGGGAACAAGTGCAGGAAATTCCACATTGGCCGCTACCGGTGCGCGTTTTCAAATTCTTAGAATGGCTGACGAACATTCGTTCGAACAAGATTTGGCCTAGAATAAATGTCTTCCGGAGCTTCTACAAGTTTGACGAGTAGCTTGACTGACAAAGCAGCGAAGATGGTAGATGCATGTGTGCACTCACATCCGATATGGCCATCAATCAATTTGAGTTACTTTGCAACCACAGATGTAATTTCTAGTAAGTTGGGTCCAAAAGTATTCACTTAAGATGTACACTCGTCTAAACGTATTGGTCGTGCACGCAAAATCGAAAAAAATCGAGAACCTGCGCATGAAAACTTGAACAGACAAAAGTACAATAATGTAATTTTGCAAACTTATCTGTCAATGCGCTTGTATGCTAGTTTTTTTTCAATTGAGTAATGCGTTATCTCACAATCCTGCATTTTGGAAATTTATGTTAGAACAGCCACCTTAAAATCACAACTTAAGAATTTTTTATCTTTCTCCTATATGGAAACATTTCCGCTCCCTCTTTCCGTTGGCAATTATAGTTTTCTTACAGAGTTTAACCATACACTTAAGTTTGGGGCAATACTTTATGAGTATCCTAAAATTTTTAAAACGCGATAAAAAAAATGGGTAGAGTTCCTTAAAGCGAATCTTTTTTTCTAACGAAGTCTCTGAGAAGTCTTGTCTCGGAGTAGGCGTTAAATTACAAAAATCTGTGACACTGGTGTTATTATCCGACAAAATGTGCGGTTGCAAGACAATCTATCTATCCGGAAGCCAATGAAACTTTAAACGAAAATTCCATTGCTTCCGCTGCATATACGACATACAGTTGAAGTTATATTATTAGCTTTTTACGTTTAGTACTTCCAAATCATAGCCCTACGACCATTCACAACGCTCAAATATAAATTGCCCATTTCCCGCCGATGACTTTAGTACCGATTAATTGCTACGCAATCACGGGTTAGATCGCCACAGATTTGGCGCCAAATTATTCGCCATGAAATGCGCATTTGCCTGATAGATTCGCCACGAAATAGATGGCCATCAATTTTGAGGGCTGTGATAGTCGTCGGGTTATAATTTTGAGTTAATGGACGTGAGAGCTGATAATATAACTTCGATCTTTGCGTCTTCTTTTCTACATGAACATGTCTAATTTTGTAGTCGGCGTCATATCCTTCCGACGAGGCATTATTTTCTCACGAACACGATGGTGCGCTTGGTTTCTGAATAGGAAGAACTGTTTGTTCTAGCTCTTGGTGGTTTCTCCGTTTACAGATCACTAATCTGTTTTTTTTGCAGATCTTCTTTTCATCGGCTGCTAAGAAAAGCGGGTCCGTCTGCAAAAATTTTAGATCACAAACATCCAGTTTTGCCTTTCTTTGTGTTGTTTGTATGCTTCGAATATGTCGTGATGAAAAAATGTCGTAATTGCGGTGTTCTAGATCTTCTATTAATGTGGGGTCGTTGCACATATGCAACACTGGCGCAAATAAGGCTGTTTTGATAAACCATTTGCTCTTTTAAAATAGTAGCATAGTTTAAGTCGTGTCGAGAAGTTTGATGTTGTCTAATGTAAACTTGGAGAATGTTTAGCTTGCATATATACTAAATACAGTCCTTAGGTCAATTTATCGGAGATCTTTCAATCCCATGGTTGAGGAAACCGCCTTTACTCCAATTTTTTCAATATGCCTAGTAAAACACAGCCTGTCTATTTGAAAACACAGCTATTTAGTCCCCCAATGCAAAAAGGCCGGGGCGGTCTTAGCATAGCAACGAACTATCAAGGCATTGCTTTGGCGAGTGTTGTGTGCAAGCTTTTTGGCTTATTAATCGCTGCCAGGTATTTAATAATATTTCACTAAATTCGCACCTAGTTGATTTGGTACGCACTCCGCAGCGCGCAAGAGCCCCGCATGCTTTCTAGACAGACATGTAATTATTGTCTTAGAAGAGACAAGAGAACACCTAAGAGCTCATTAGAGCGAAAATTTGTCGCTGCATAAGGAATACAATTTTAACATAAATCTAGATGTACGCTCCAATTACAATCCACTAATAGTAGTGAAAATACCACGACAGTAAAATCAATATACGAGGTGAGCCAGACTAGTTAAAAAAATGCGTTTTTATTTGCGTGCATTTTTGGTGCGTTCTAAAAATAGAAGTACAGCTGCCTGCTTCCAGGTCAATAGCTAATAATAATAATAATAATAATAATATAGCGCGTGCTCTCTTCCAACGTCGCGTTATGGCCTTAATAATATTTTTATAATTATAGAATTGCTTAGTTACTTAGAGTTCTGCGTAATTTAACATGTTCCTAGCATATACCCGCGTATTCCGCGACGCGACGCGCGCTGACCGCATTACATTACGGTCAAAGCCCAAGAGGGCTGCGGAACAAGAGGCTGATATTCCTTGCCAGGCTTTCTACAGGCGACCGCTTGGTGGCAATTCACCCCTTTGCATTCCAGTGCAGGGGGCAGTCCTTCTTTTCCTGGGCGGGGAGCTTCCTATGATTTGATGGCGCTGTTTTCTGTGTGTCTTGCGAATCTGCGCGAACCTTTTTGCACAGCCTACCGGTTGTAGCTCGTAGGCGAAAACTACGTACTACAAACGAGAAAACTACGAAAACACCTAGGCGTCTCTACACGCTGCAGAAAGTGATAGGGTTTAGCATCACGGTGCTGAGTTTTCAGACGTGTATAAGCGTTAACCATCCTTCGCTAAGAATATCTTGTGACACATACAAAGCAAACTGCCCTATCTCGTACATGAAAACCTTTTTTGTCGAGAGTACGCTCATTTTCCTCCATGTGTCGACTTGGAGACTAAGGTCGCCGCGAGAAGCAGGTCAACTACTTTTCCAGCTGCTGTGCTTCTTGCGTGAGCTCCTCTAGCGACGATGGTCTTTTATATTGTGACTTTCAGTGATATGTCCACTCAACTACGTAAACTTGCATCGATTAAATGGAAATGCATTTACACCTGCAACCAAAGTTGCAATGAACTGCTTGCCACATGATTTGTCAAAGTACGTATTCATTATATCAGAGGTGGTCCTTTTAGAAGACATTTTAGTTAAGGTTCTAAGGTATCTTGACGAAGCAGGCAAGCATATCTAAACTGAATGACATTGACCGGAACAACAAAGATGCACAACAATAACTGTATGATAGTGTATTAAGAAGCCGGGTGTGTATAGGTGCAATTTGATTACGGCAATGACCCATTAATATTTGCGAATATGCTGGCGCAGATATATATATATATATATATATATATAGCGTGGATGCAATATATCTACTTTACTGCCATTGAACCGGCTTTTTTCGAGCGTATGAGAACTGCCAGGGTCATCACAGACCTCTCATCGTCGCTTTTGATAGCGTGCGCTTTTATGTGAACGACCCACCGGTAAACAATGTTCGATTTAAAATCCAAAGACACTTCTTTAGCAAATCCATAGTACGCACGATTTTTCAAATTAGTTTAAACAACGAGCGGTTATTGTTACGAAGTGATAGACAACATAGCCGAAATAGTGGTTATTCATTCAACAAGGAAAATGTGTCTTCTGATGACGCACAATGTTTAAAAATGCGAATCAACCGACAATGGTGCACAATAACAATATACAAGTGTATTCTCCAAAAAAGTCTGTCAAGGCATCGCTAATCATCGCGGGCTAGCTTACACTTCTTCGACAAGCATAAATACTGTGTAGACGCGGTGGTGAATAGGGGTGGGGTATATATATATATATATATATATATAGGTCATTCAGTAAGTGTACTAAATATATTCTGTTTAAATATTTGCCTCAAAGCTTTCTTTCAGGGTGCGCGGGTTCGAACCCCACCGTTGCACATTTGTATTTATGGGAGTCCGTCTATGAAGCAATGCGAAAAGCAGCCCCGTGGACGGCTAAATCTTGGCTGAGTCCGGAAAGTTGGTTATAGCTTTCTACCATAACCACTTCGTTAGAATCGATGAATCCGCCCTCAGCACTACTCTCAGAAGGTATCCGTGACACCACCGGAATTCGACTTACCACTCCCTCCTGGTTAAGTAGGAATTTGTTAAGGCGCTTCTGCGCCCGCGCGTCGTCATCTTGCGACCCGTTACAGCGTATAACTATTTAGCAGTACTACTAATTTATGAAGCTTAAGCAATACTATTGCACACGCTCTGCATGCAAATATACGTTCATACATATATATATATATATATATATATACGGTCGACTTCAGTGAACACCCTGGTTGCGCTCTGTCTTAAGCATTTTAGCCTGGTTACGGAACTGCTGGTCAAAGGCAAAAACATGCTTGGGTCCATATTCTGTTATGTCTATTTCGTACACTTACGTATAAGCAACGCCTATAAAAGGCCACACGGCTTAAAAATGGCCAATCGGAGAATTTAACGCAAGTGTAGGCAATCCCCTATAGACGCAATTATCCCGGCAGACACGCAGCGAAAACATGCTACGTACAATACGTTACCGTGAAATGGCTGATTTCTTAGAGTTATAGCTCATTTCATACCGTAAAATGTAGATCATCAATTACGTGCTAATCGTTTCCGTATACTCGTGATCAAAATTGTATATATATATATATATATATATATATATACATTTAAATCAGTGCGGATGTTGTAAGGGTAAGTGGTTCACGTATATTAAAGAAGGGTATAAAAATGTCTCTTAATAATAAATAATGTACTCTGTAAAATTCTGTTTTAAGACTCAGTTTATATTTCAAGTACATATATATGTATATATATATATATATATATATATATATATATATATATGTAATATAACGTTCTTAATATATATTTTCGATAAGCATACTAAGCATGATGGCGCCCGAGCATTTGAGTTTAAAGCCAGCCGTAAAGAACGGCTTAACAACCTATCCGTTTAGATCTGAACGCGTGTACGGACACTTGTAGAGACAGTGTTCGTGCTCGATAAAACAAAACAATTCGTCGAGCGGATTACATTTCAGGATCAACTTGATGACAAGGTGCTGGCGACAAACAACAACAATGACAATGGCGGTACCTTCAGCCATACGTGCTTTTAGTTGCAAGCGTCTCGTTTCAGGCAGGCGACATTGAAGAAGATAACAACAATAACAGCAAACACAACAACAACAACAGCAAAAACAACAACGACAACAACAACAACGATTTCAATGGAGACTCCCGCAGAGAAGGAGTTCCCGCAGCATCGGATGAAACAACTGGGTGCGCATGGCGCAGTTGAGTTAGGGGGGGGGTTGCATCTCTGCAGATCAGCGCCGCCCTGATCATGGCGTCCGTCTGTCCGTCCGTCTGCGCACCCCTATTCCGTCGTCAGTGGTTTTATGCAACAACTCCGATAGTGCGGCCTCAGCTAGGTAGACAGCATCAGATAGACACGCACACATAGCAACTATACTGATTCACGTCAGACGCACCGACAGGTCCTGCCAACGCCGTATGAATGGTGGTGTCACCTTGTCAGTGATAGGAGTTTTGCATTTGCCAATCCCATTTACACGTGCTATGTATACGCGTACGTGCTATACATATATATATATATATATATATATATATATATATATATGTGTATATATATATATATATGTTGTTTATTCCTTTGTCATTTAATATGACCTATGTCAAATATTTTTTTAATTGAATAAGCGCATTAAAATAGCCGTTAAGCCGTCACCAATGTAGGGACTCTCTGCTCAACGACTGACTTTTACGCACCGTTACCGCTGTGCGGTATTGCTCACGTCATCCCCGCATTGACGCAGACGCAGTCCGTCCGTCGGCCCATGATGATATCCCTTCTCATTGGTTACAGCAAACATCATAAAATACCCTCGTTTGACGACGGCCGTTGAATGCTCCGTATGCTTAAGAACGCGTCTATTTTCTCTATGCTTTACACCATCTTGTGCTTCGCTTGTCATCGCTGTCTTGCTAAAGTCAGGGTCAGAATTTGCCGTTCGGAAATCCTATTCATGGGTGAATTCCCTGTAGGCCGGGCTGGGTCACCAAACTGGCGTCGTATATATCTTTGATCAGGAAAGTCGAATCAGAAAACAGGTATTTTGGCCTGCCGCCGTTTACAAGCAGGTCGATGTGTGAAACCCCATAACTTGTCGAGGAAGGGTCGGCTTCATTTGGTCTAACGTGAAGTCTACACCTGCACATGCGTAGAGCCATTGAACTTGCAAGCGCGAACGCAATGACCAACGATACCCAATGCTCGGATGTCCTGATATATATATATATATATATATATATATATATATACAGGTAGTTCAATAAGTTCTTAGAATGAGCTTTTTAGAATTCGAATTTTGGCACGCTTTCACCGCTAATAGGAACTGCAACTTTTCGACTGCTAGCACTCAATATATTATGGTGATTGGCCGTTGCGATTTCGTTTGATAGCTTTTCCCGTGCAACGTATTGGCGCTATTTTTAAAAATGGAGAAAAAAGAGTTTCGAGTGGTTATCAAGCATTTTTATTTCAAAGGTTGGAATGCGACCCAAGTAAAAATTGAGTTAGACGAGACGTACAGTGACTCTGCGCCATGTTTTGCCACTGTTTCCAACTGGATTAATGTGTTAAAAAGAGGGTCGCAGGAGCACCGAGAATGAACTACGTGAGGCTAGGAGGCCAAAAAACGGCAACTGATGAGGAAAACGTAGAGAAAGTGCGAAAAATTCTTGGCACAGATAAGCGAATGAACATTAAGGAAATAGCGGAGGCATTAGGGATTAGTTTAGGCAGTGTGCATTTTATCCTACACGAAAACTTGAAGATGAAAGAGCTTAGAGCAAAATGGCTGCCGCATTTGCTTAACCAAGGCCAAAAAGACGCGCCTGTTTTGGCTTTACAGCGAAATTTGGCCAAGATGTCGAACAATCTGTCGGATTTTTGGTGCAGATTCATGACCGTCGATGAAAGCCGGGTTCATCACTACACTCCCGAGACCCAAGAAGCATCTTGCCAATGGTGTGCACCTGATGAAGGACCTCCGAAGAGGGTGCGGACAACGGCATTGACCGGAAAGGTGATGGCTACAGTTTTTTAAGACCAACGTAGAATAATGCTGGTCGACTACCTTGAGAGCTGTAAAACGATCACAGGAGAATATTATGCAAGACTGTTGGACTGCCGTTAGCAAGAACTCATCGTGAAACGGCCCGCTTTGCAGAAGAAGGTTGTCCCGTTTCACCAGGGCAATGCTCCTGCACACAAGTCCCGGCAAGCATCGGCAAAACTGGCCCAACTGAGGTTCGAATTTATTGAACAACCCTCCTATTCTCCAGACCTGGCCCCCTCTGATTATTTCCTCTTCGGACATTTGAAGAATAGTCTCGGTGGAAAGCGTTTTTCCAGCAATGAAGAGGTTAAGACTACTGTCAATGCCTATTTTCAGTCTAAAGACGCGGAATTCTACTCAAGAGGTATGAAGCTCTGAAATCTCGGTGGGAAAAGTGTATTGAGCTTCTCGGGGAGTATATCGAATAAGAAAAATTTAAAAACATGATTTGGAAAATTCTCGGTTTTCATTCTAAGAACTTATTGAACTACCTGTATATATAAATATATATATTAAGGTGCCTTTTTACGGACAAGAGGCGGACATATACTTTGTCTTGATAAATATATATATATATATATATATATATATATATATATATATATATATATATATATATATATTGAATACGGCAAACCTTTTAATTTTCGATCGGGCGTCGACGCTTGTTAATATCTAAGCAAGCACCTCAAAGGGCAAGATAACCTAAAGTTAGTCAAGCTTATATCGCAGATGCGGATCTTAAATACTAGACGTTTTTGCATGTGTAGCGGGGCGTTATCCAGAGGGCTAGTGTCCGAGCCATAGTTGTCACATTCCAGGGTCCGGGTTTCGATCCCCCTTATTGATGAAATTTTCTTGAACGATGCTCATTGAGAGCAGATGGCAAATTATATCGCTGAGAGTCAGCGGCCAGAAGCACTGTTGGGCCCTCGGTGCTGTATTGAAGATATGCTTTACGGCGATTCTAAGCGGACAAATTATAGTCTAGAAAATTAAAAATAACCTTAATCAATGAGGGGTTTTTATGCTGTTGTACAAAGACATGCAGCTTCGAAGGTAACGAAATAAAACAGTTCCCACTGGCAGCGCGACCAAATATCACGAGTGTAGGAAATGACGGGAGAAACCATGATGTAGTTAAAGAAGCCCAAAGGCTCAGAAGTTCCAGAGTTGTCGCCCCGGAAGCTGAGGTACACCTTCGGAAAAAACAAAAAATGTATTTGGTCATATTACACGTGGGACCCGAAATGAGACACTGGCCTGTCCCATAAGTGCAGCTTATAGAGGATGCTACGTCTTATCAAATGATGGATAGCACCGACCAATGGCGGAGGTCGATAAAACATTGTTTGAATTATCGAAATGTTATTTATATGATGCTATTGTAAAGGTTAATGACACATGCTGGCATACAAATACAGCCAAACCTAGCCAGGTTGGCTCACTGAGGCAGCTTTTTCAAACATATATACAGGTAGAGATCGTCTGAAAGTGATATGCTTGCGTTTTAGGGCGAGACAACGATCAAAAGCGATAGAGGTCATATTGAAGGCCCGATTTCCTAAAGGTTTCCTGTTTAAGTGCACACTTTTTCTTGTAAATCAATGTTTTCTTCAGATTAAATATTCATATTTTTGAATAGCAGGTTTCGACAAATTTAGTGTACGCATCCTGTATATATATATATATATATATATAAATATAATAATCGGGATCCCAATCCGAATATGGGCGGAGAGGAACACGTCTGGCATCATTGAGGCAGGTATTCGAGGGTTCGAATCCCCGAGGCGACACGTTCAGTATCTGATTCGACGTGAACTTTTGTCAAAGATGCATCTAAGGTTTGGACAAGTTGCTGGGGGCAAATTATAATGTTGTTCATCAGGATAACAGACAGGTGACGTCGACAAATGACTGAAAATAACGATTAATGACGGAGGGTAATTGAGCAACAATAGTGAATCAGCTTGACTCTGATGAAAGCAGTTGTCGTTGCTTATATGCGTTCGTGTTAACACCTCGTTGTCAATCCCGGTGTTGCCTTTCTTTTGCTGTTCAGAGTACAATTATAACCCACTAAATAAGTTAGTTAATAATAAATATGCGGTACATAAATAACAGCAAAAGTAAAAATATATCTGTATAAACAATAGATAAGACAGTTTTTTTTTCTCGCAAAATACCCTGTATATTTATATACAATTTTTTTCTGCATCTATATTGAGTTGCATTTATTTGGGCGCACATTTTGTATATACACTATCTTAAAAACACTTGTATTGCATGAACATGACTATAAGTGAACTTAAGTGAAGAAAGTGCACGGAGATAACTATGAGTAAGGTCGTGCCTATAAATGCTAAAAGTCGTTTAGGAGAGTCTTGCGAATGCCATCGGAGTGCGGCCTATCGCTTTGGACTGTGCTCTCAGCACCTCAGTACATTGAAGAGGGGCTTGTGAGGAGCATATATATATATATATATATATATATATATTTTTTTTTTTTTTATATATAATATATATATATATATATATATATATATATATTTATATATATATAAAAAATATATATATATATATATATATATAGAGGTTTGATTGAGGATAGTTCATCACGAATTAGTCAGTGCGTTTATCAATGTGGCACAGCTCTGTCGCTGCGTGCTGCTTTGACACATCGTGTTGCTTTTTCTTCGTGAAGACGTCCACCATCCCCAGCAGCAGCAGCAGCAGCGGCGGCAGGAAGAGCACCAGAATAGTTGCCATTGAAACTGCTGATCCGAATCGCTTTAAAGGTAATTTACAGCAACAACACGTGCAACGAAGGCGACAACAACGCCAGCTACTGCAGCTGTAGCAGCGCCAACAATAGCAACAACAACAACAGTAACAACAACAGCAACAACAACAACAACACAGTAACAACAACAGCAACAACAACAACAGTAACAACAACAGCAACAACAACAATCGTCACACCGTAATAGCGGTAGTAGAGCGAACGGCACAGAACAATTATTTGTGCAAGTCACCGGCAAAGCGGTAACAAAGCGGACAAGCCGACAAAGCCGAGTGTCGATGAGCTGTCCACAAAGATACCGTAATCTTTGAATGTTCCGCGCGCAAATATTCCTGCGCATCTGTCACTATGCGATTGTTATACATGTGTTTGTAAGCTCCACATATATATATATATATATATATATATATATATATATATATCTATATATATAGATATATATAGTATATATTTATATATATATATATATATATATATATATATATATATATGGAGTTTATATACCTAATCCATATATGTATATATATACAAATGTGGGCTATATAGATATATATATATATATATATATCCTGCGCTAGGCTCCTTGGCTTAGCTAATCCTTCGTGATACGTATAACATATATACAATGTATTAGACAGAAAATAAATCATGAGTATCAACATGCGTGTATATAGTATATGCATGCATGTATATAGTATATACATGCATGTGTATATATATATGTACATCAATAAGTAACCAGAATTTACAAGATGTGACGCCACAATGCTCTTTGTAGCAAATTATGGAGAACGTAACACTCGCTACAATATCATATAACAAGTGTCGGCTTAAGGCTGCGTTTATATTACGCGTGGAAGACAGCTGAACTGCGCCTGTCGACATGTGCCGCAGGCATAGAGAAACACGAATTCCCTACCGTGATCAAGCATTGTTCGTTCAAAGGGTAGATTAGATGACTGCGCAAATCAAATCCGCGTTAGACGAAGTTTACGGGAACCTTGCGCGGGAGCTTTGTTGATGATTTGTTTTTGAATTGAAAAATTCAAACATGTTCCGGAAATCTACCAACGATGAAGCGCGTCCGTCTAGTTGAGATCACTCACACGCTTATTTAGCCCTTAATACGTGAGAACTTCTCCGAAGAGATCAAAGAGTTAGAACTATCATAGATGACAATTGGTGGCAAAGCAGGGCGAAAGAACGGGCATCTGGTAACGGCGTTCGCAGCACACGGCTTACAACTCGCTCCCTGTTCAGGTCGCGTTTCGCTCAATAACAGAGTAGGCACTAGAAAGGTGTAATTCGTTCGGATGTAAATGTTTTATTACCTAGCTAGCGCGTCAAAAAAGTAAGTAAGTTAAAACGTTGGAGCTTCGCTAGGCTCTGTGTGTGTGTGCAGAGCTCTAAAAAATTACGTGAGAAAATTAAATTTAAACTTCCGAAAACATCCGGAAACTGATCGATACAGTTCAACTACAAATTTCTGAGAATCGTCTAATCTCGATCAGAAGAAACTGAGCGTGAATCCTACATGACAATTACACACCATGCAAAGGCTTGTTCAGAGGACCTCAGATACAACTCCCATGTCGTACAAGTCAGACAAATACTCTCTGAGGCTGGCGAAAGTCAGTAGAGATGGTATTTGTTTCTTGCCCACGATCCCGGTAATGTACCAATGGCGAACCAAAGAAAATTCGGGATTCACGTTTTTAGTGCGGTGACCAATGAAGGAGGCGCCCACGCCGCACTTTTTTTTCCAGAAAGGCGAACAATGCCAAACAACGTTTATTCTCGTGTTCTACAAACTGTCATGAAACAGTGAATACATGAAGTGTCTAAAAGACTGCTTTATGTCTATCAGCAAGATAGCGCTCCTTTAGTACAGGAGTGGCTATCTGAGCATAGGAGCACGTTTTGAGTCAGGAAGCTCCAGCACCGGAGCCGCCGGCACCGGGCATTCCGGCTCCAGACATACCACCGCCAGCCTGATACACCTTTGTCATGATCGGGTTAAAGATCTGCCTAAGTTCTTGCTGTTTGTGCTCAAACTCCCTGACAAACCTTGAAGAAATGGCCTACGCGGCCGTACCGAAGAGTGTTACATATAGAAGGCTCGTGATGGGAGGCTTCAGTCTCCCAGATAACCTTAGTGGCGGCGTGGTCTAGGCAACTAGTGCGCTAATCATAGTTGTCATCTACCGGGGTGTCGCCGGTTCGGTCCTTGTTGTTGATCGAATTTTCTTTACCCGATGCACATTGAGAATAGATGATAAACCACACTGCTGAGAGTCAGCGGCCATGCTGCCACAAGGACTGTTGGGGAAACTTTAGATATCTTAACATGTCCGGCCCTCGGCACATTGAAGATATGCCTCAGGTCAAGTTCCAATCCCGTAGGGAACGCAGGATAGTCTAGAATTAAAAAGATGTCATAACCTTACGTATAAATACAGGGTGTCCCTGGATGTTTGCACCACGTGCGAATGGGTCCTTGAACTCAACAAGTTGTTTAGAATAGAGAAATTGAAATTATCAGTATGTTCTGAAGAAATTCTGTTTCGTCTGCATAAAGCATAGTCGTATTTGGCATGATACGACATGATACGATGTCGAGAGTTTGCAAACTCTCGACAGTTTGCAAACATCGAGATCTTGTGCTGTCTATTTTTTCGTCTTTTGCGTTCAGTACATTAAAATTCCTTTCATAAAACGAATTCATTCAGCCGCACACTTAGTGCGGATTATCTTGCTTTCAAACTCATAGTCGGCTGAGTCTTGATGTGAGTACCGTAAGCCCCTCCCGATGTTGGATTCCTTTAGGGTCCCATGCTGAGAGATGAACGGGGACACGTTAGCAAGTACTGTACGGTCTGCTCCCGGAGCAGGGGAAAATTATTTGCGGTCATTATATCACAAATTTACGCACATTTTCTAAAGTTATGTCCGGTCGGTCAATGAAACAGAAATGTACAAGCATGTATACTTTCATTTGTCAAACTGGTTTTATTAACTGACATGCTTTATTGCAAACGAGGTTTAGTTAAACACCCCCCGCCCCGTAACAGCCACCCCCCCCCCCCCCCCCCCGATGACATGCAGTGACCGCAATAGCGTTAGCAGGCCCAGTTTGTAGACGTGAGTCACGTGGACTTGACATCTTGCACAGCCAGATTTGCAGAACAATTTACCACCAACATGCTATGTATTCGACGGGTTGTTTGATTATGAGTGCCGTCTCACGATGTGGTGGTCACAGTCCGGTGTCTTCGTCGTTTGTTCAACCGCTTTCATTCACCCCGTTGGTCTGCTTCATGTTTTGCTTCATGTCATTTTCGATGCCCACCCTCGTCGCCACCGCGTGCGATGGCTGTTTGACGAGCGCTGTCGACGCGAGCGCTTGTCAATCAGAAGCTAGCAGCGAGTCAAGGTTGACTTCGAAAGAAGAAAGTCAAATTGTCACAACATATGTATATGCGATGACAATAAAGCCAGCCCACATCAACAGTGCAAATAGAAACAACGATAGACACCCAATACGAGTAGCCACGACATTCGAGACGAAAGTAACAGCCACAACCATAACAACATAGCTCGGGTAATAGAGACTCCGTTGAACATATCAATTCGTGTTCGAATTACGAACGACGGCGGGCACTAAAACAACAGCAAAATATTAACCAACTTTAATGTGCTGATAACGGT
The DNA here is from genome assembly GCA_003439945.1 of Dermanyssus gallinae. Taxonomy (NCBI): domain Eukaryota; kingdom Metazoa; phylum Arthropoda; class Arachnida; order Mesostigmata; family Dermanyssidae; genus Dermanyssus; species Dermanyssus gallinae. The sequence continues at coordinate 3,361 of QVRM01002525.1, read as the reverse complement.
TTAAGATATCGCAGTGAGTCGCTGAAGACGCTCTGCCTAGAAGCAAGTGGGCCGGGCTAGACCCAGATAAGTGGGTCATGGGATACGATGTCTGCGTGTATGTGTATGTATGACGACTTGATTATGCACTTCCTTGTAAGAATTGTAAGAGATTTTGAGCAGGGGTTTGAAGCGTGGATGGCCGAGTTGCCTGTAGTGAGTCTGATTGAACCCGTGTAAGTACTGAGGCGCACTATGAGCATTTATGTGAAGTTAATGTGGAACTCCTTCTTTTTGAGATTTTCTTTTTTATGGTAAAGGGAAAAAATGCGTTTACGCACACCCAGAGCGGGTAGTGTGGTACTCGATGCCGATGTTGTTGGCATAATACCCACTAAAAACCTCTCACCTAAATGGCCTCAGGAACAGGCGAGGAGCTGGAACCATTCTTTAATATTACTTCAAACCCCTACTTCTTCCTTAGAGTTGCGTGATCAGAGCGCACATCGCGGTCTGCACCAGATCTTTCTGTTCAATAATCAGCGCGGCAAAATCCTTTATGATGTGCCAGCTTTGGGTGTCTGGCAGAAGGGCCTGATCCATTTGTTCACAGGGTACTGAGGGTTCCCGGTCTAAGAGCCGCGCCAGCTCCGCCCTGTTCGCGCTGAAAGCCGTGCATACTTCGAAGGTGTGTTTGGCGTCGTCTTCTTCTCCTGAGTCGCAGAGAATGCATGCTGGCGACGAAGCACGTCCTATGCGGTGTAGGTATTTTCTGAAGGTGCCGTGGCCCGCCAAAAATTGGGTTAGAGGGTACGACAGTGATCCCTCTCGCCCTTTGAACCACTCTCGGACATCCGGGATAATAGAACGAGTCCAGAAACCCGGCTGGCCCGCCTGGATCTCCATCCATCTATTGTTCCACGCGTCTAGTGTCTGACGACGTGCGTCTTCTTTAGAGATAGAAAAGTCCGCACGGCGGACTGCCTTCAAATATTGAGCTTTACTACAATGTTGCTAGTTTTAAAAGACACTCACTGAAAAGTAACATGGAAATGTTTATGGAGTGCACATGCGGCACAGCATGAGCATGGAAACCATGCGAGGAAAATGGTAGTTGCAGCAATGAAAAAGAAAGCCGACCTCGGCAGGCGCAGACGAGAACAGATTGCGCTTGCGACACCAACAATTGGCGTGGCTTGTTATCAAACAGGTTGGCAGAAGTTGGTACAAGCATGTAGGACTGGTGGCGGAACGCCTGAGTGACCTCTGTGTCATGATCCATTAGGCGTTCGCCACTTATTCTTATGGTCCATAGTACAGCTCTATTGATATCTGGGTCATAAGAAAGTGAATTTTATGCCCCCTTTGCAGAAACAGTGCGTAACTGCATTCACAAAGTTCTTCTTCAAATACAATAAGATAAATCATATGTGGTTAATTTTGAAAAGCTACGCAACCTTGTTTGACGCATTAGCTATATAGGCCGGCCGGTAATTAACAAATATTTGCTACCAGAAAAAAGTTTTTGAATAAATCACCTTCGTTGCGGATCTGAAGGGAATAGCAACATAGGCAAACAAACAAGAACAACGAAATTGAAGTGATTTGCTACATCCTGCTCCAACTATGTAAATATGGGCTAATGGCAGTTAGACGCACTGACAGGCTCTTCGTCCACTTGACCTGTCTTGAATATGGCGTTGACTTCTAACTGCGAGGTGACAGTGACGTATGAAGTAACTTTTGTAAGCGCAATGCTGCGCGCTCCAGAACCTACAATGGACTTGCGCGATGGTATATATATATATATATATATATATGAGAAACCGTTTGACCGCTCCCCACATTACTCCTTATTTATATTCTTATAGCGGCAGACATTTAATCAGATATTGGAGGTTAGGGAAATTGGAGTATTTCACTGATTCTGTTTACTGTAAATTATATGGAAATTATACTTTTTCTGTCGCAACGGCTTAAGATTTTGCATATATATATACTATATATATATATATATATATATATATATATATAAGAGAAAGATAACACGCGAACCCTGGCACAAGTCGCCGTGGTAATGCTCTCCACTTCATGTTCTAACTGTGAGATGCCGGTGACGTAAAAACTGACTGTTGTAGCGCGACGCTGCACGTTCGAAGATCCTATAATGGTCATGCATGATTAGATATATATAAATCAAAGCGCTCTTTGTTAAGGGCGGATTTCCTTCAATTGAAAGTAGATTTTGTGCAACTTTTTTGGGCATTTTAGAACATATGCTCTGTTCTCAGCTATTTTTAAAAATAGGCGCATACGTAGGACGATAGAATTTATAGACGGTTCACTAGTCATGTTAACACACAGACGATACGTGATTGATCAGCAGATTTGTCTAAACTCAGTGGTTGCCACGGTGGGTCTAATTTAAATATATGGGGGCATTCAGATTTCATTAATCGCATGTTTGCATAGCGTAAAGAGTACGGGGATCTCCAATGTCAAGTTTCGATTTGGTCATGGTGCCTCCTCAAAATACCTTACACTGATAAATGTTCCTTTTATAATATGTGCAATTGTATGCCATTATATATAAACTTTAATGCAGGTTCTAGCATTAAATATTACTTGGTGGTTTATGGGTACAGCTTTATGTCGCATTGCAGAGGGTTGCACTCTAACCACTCCAACTGAGGTTTGTTGTTATACACCAGAAGATTAACGGATGATTTAATGTCCAATTGTCGCTGCCGACTTTAAAGCACTGATGCTACAATGGTGACGTAGTTAAAGACATTCTTCTTTCAGTTATCTGACAATTAATTGCATTATATCTCTAACAACTTGTAGTGGTTACGATCTATCTTATATATTGCAACAAGACAAATTATGATGCTACACATAGATGTACAGTTAGATGTACTAGCTGTATAGTCGGTTAGTTATTTTTTTACAACTGTCGCCATTTGCAGTGAAATTAATCACGCAAAAAGTTAGTATGCGGAAGGTGTTCGTACGTTCAGCTGTTGACTCGCATAAATTACAGAATAATGTTTACCCGCCAATTTCGTGAGCGTTAGCCATGGCGTAGCACGAAACTTGCCCACAGCTACTCATTGATGTATGATAATTACTCTCTCATTAATTATTTCAACTATTCTTCTTCTTCTTCTTTTTCGTCTTCTTTTTCTTCTCATTGTCCACTCTCGTCAGACGCCGACGAAACCGAGCTCCACACTCCCGACACGCTCTATCCGCAGATGCCACGACGGCAGAAGGCGATCGGACAAAACGTTTTTTTTCACGAGTTCTACGAGTTCACTTTACTTCTTCATCATCAGCAGTAGTCAGCCCTTGACTGGCTAGCCAATTCGTTGCAGGGCTT
>QVRM01002524.1:0-41645 GCA_003439945.1 Dermanyssus gallinae | reverse complement strand
GAGCTGGAACCATTCTTTATATTACTTAACCCCCTACTTCTTCCTTAGGGTTGCGTGATCAGAGCGCACATCGCGGTCTGCACCAGATCTTTCTGTTCAAAATTGTTGCAACAAAATCCTTATGATGTGCCAGCTGTGGGTATCTTGCAGAAGGGCCTGACCCATTTGTTTACAGGTTACCGGGGGTTCCCGGTCTACGAGCCGCGTCTGTTCCGCCCTGTTCGCGCTGAAAGCCGTGCATACTTCAAAGGTGTTTGGCATCGTCTTCTTCTCCTGAGTCGCAGAGAATGCATGCTGGCAACGGAGCACGTCCTATGCGGTGTAGGTATTTTCTAAAGGTGCCGTGGCCCGTCAAAAATTGGGTTAGAGGGTACGACAGTGATCCCTCTCGCTTTTGAACCACTCTCGGAGATCCGGGAAATAGAGCGAGTCCAGAAAACCCGGCTAACCCGCCTGGATCTCCATCCATCTATTGTTTCACGCGTCTAGTGTCTGACGACGTGCGTCTTCTTCAGAGATAGAGGAGTCCGCACGGCGGACTGCGCTCTCCATAACCCGGAGATCCCAAGGGATCTACCTGGAGAGTACTTGAATGGCCGCGGTAGACGCAGTTTTGTTGGCCCTTGCAATCTTGAGGGCCAGCGGCCTCTGCGTTTTATCCAAAAGCCGCCGGCACGTAACCCGCTTAGCCGTACGCTGCCACAGCGGGGCTGCGTAAAGCATAATGCTGTCTACTACCGTCGCCAGGAGACCCTCCGATCATCGGAAGCACCCCGTGTGCGCGGCAGCAGCAATCTTGCGAGTTCTGTAGTAGCTTTGGTGGCTTTTGCAGCCGCGTAGTGCACATGAGGCGTGCCTGTCAGGCCGGTATCCAGAGCACTCCTAAGTATTTTGCTTCGCTGAGAGGGCAATGTTGTGTTCCTCTAAGGTCAAGTTGAGATGGGGAGCGCGCTTCTGCCCGTTTAGAAATATTGCTAACGTTTTGTGTGGAGCCAGGCGGAGTCCGTGCGGAGCGAGCCAGCTGGAGATGTCTTGCAAGGCGCCAATTGCTGTCCTCTCCGGCTCCCTGGCATCCCGCGACGTAATCACGATAGCCAGGTCATCCGCATAGGCTATTGATGTAACATTAGGAGGGTGAGGCAGACGTAGAACGTCGTCGTATGCAATGTTCCATAAAGTTGGGCCCAGCACGGAGCCTTGAGGTACCCCTGCGGTAACAAGATATTATTTGCCTTGATAGACCACCGTACGTTGTGACAGGTAAGATGCTAAAATCCTTCTAAGATAAGGCGAGATAGAAGCCCGTGCTAATGCGTCATTAATGGAGTTTCATGAAACTGAGTTAAAAGCGTTCTTGCTGTCAAGTAGAATTGCTAGGCAATGCGATCTCGTTCTGAGCGAGTACCTCTCTGAGTTTCGGCTATGGTTAAAAGGCTCTGAACTGCGTCATGTGTTCAGTGGCCCGAGCGAAAGCCGTGTTGGTCCTCTGAGATCACTTTCTTGTCGTCCAACTCCTTTGTCAGCCGCATATATATAAAATGCTCGACTGCCTTGAAGAGCTGGGAAGGATGCTGATAGGCCTAAAAGCAGAGGGGTCACTTTGGGGCAACGCGGTTTTAGGAATCAGGACAAGGTCGGCCTTTTTCCAGTCGTCGGGGAATGTGCCCGATCGTAAGATGGCCTCCACCATTTTCATAAAAACAGTTGGATGATTTTCTATAAGCATTTTAACGGCTTCTTCTGGAATGCCGTCTGCTCCCGGTGCCTTACGCGGTCGGATTTTCATGACGACTTTTCTCACTCCTCCATTGTGATGGCGGGAAGTCTAACTCCTTGGCGTCGAAGTTGGCCTCAGTGGTGGGGGTCCTAGGGAAACAGCCCGCCGATGACTTTTTTGAGCGAGGTCGGGAGGCAGCGTCGTGGTTGGGCGTGCTTCAATTTGTGTCAGGCTATTTTATAACCTTGCCCCCAGGGGTTGTTTCTGGATATAGTTACGGAGTCTTTGCCAGCACTCAGACTTACTCTTTTTGATTTCTCGTACCAGCGCGCGACGAGCTTCTCTGTATTTCTCCCATAGGGCTTGAAGGTTTGCTTGGTGCCGAGCGTGCCGGCGAGTACATATGCGCCTGATTTTATGACATTTTCTTCGCCGTGCCTCGGCTACTAGCCTATTCCACCAGTAATTGGGGGTTCGCCGAGCCAGTGCGGGGTGCAAGGGGCGGCTTGCTGCTCTACAAGCCTCCTCTAGCATAGTCGACATCGTGCGTGGTTCCACATTACGCAGTCGAGGCGCAACGAGACTCAATTTCCTGCTGTAATGTCTCAAAATGTATTCTTAGGCGCATCCTGCGGGAAAAGATCGCGCCACTTTGAGGCAGAAACGTAATGTAGAAGTGGTCCGAGAGGTTTTCGACGTCGTCGTGTATAGTCCACCCTGTCAACCTGGGCAATAGGGTCTCAGAACAAAAAGTAAGGTCCAAGGTTGATTCTTGGTTTCCCCTTCTAAAAGTGGTGCCTGGAACGTTAACTAGATGCAGGTTGTGTTCTGATGCCCAGTCTACCAGCGCCGCCTCTCGCGGGGATATCCTGTTGCTCCCCCACTGTCGGTGAGCTGCGTTAAAATCACCCCCCAATTACGACTTGGCGGTGGTTTTGTTTTATGATCAGTGTTGTCAATTCTTCTAAGAACTCTTTAAAAACCTCGGTAGAAACGTTCGGGGAAATGTATATTGAGTAAATGGCCACCTTATCTATGGTGATAAAAGAGAAATGCACTCCTCGGTCTGCTCCAGTAGGGTAGGCAGACGAGGTGGTTCGATATACAGCTGAGGACCCGTTTGATGCGTGCACAGCCGTTGCGTGGAGCCGGCTTTTGGGGGTTTCGGAGGCCAGGATGAAATCGATATCTTTAGAAGCGGTAAAATGTAGTGCCATGTCTAACACCGGGGCTGACCTATTTAGGTTGACTTGTAAAAACTTGAGATCCATAATTCTTTGTTGTTTTCCGGGGAGCTTGCCGGAGGTTGCGTAGTGTCCGTCTTGCTGGCAGTGGTAACAGTGCGGCAGAGCCCTACAGTCCCGGGCCACATGCCCTGCCTTCCCGCACTTGTAGCACAAAGGGCTTGCGGGAGGTGGGTTTGTGCAGGCCCGCGTTTGGTGCTCAAAACTGAGACACTTTGAGCATTGGGATCCATTTACCAGTTCGTCCAGACGGCAGCGAGACCAGCCGATCTGGATGTGTCCCCGGCGCTGGTGCCGCGCTGCCGCTTCTGGTGGGGAGTCTCACCACGGCCTTGTCTTGAATTTCTTCGACCAACTTCGACATAGCGTTTGGAGTCGAGGCCTTGACTAGTAGTTTAACTTCACCGGACGCTGTTTTAGAGACCCTTTTGACCTGGATTCCTAATGCGTCCGGGTCGAGCTTAGAGCGCAGAATCCGGACAGCATCAGAATAGCTACGGCTTCCCAAGTTAATAGTAATTGAACTAGACGTTGGCTTGTTCTCATTACTCGTGACAGGGTAATGGGGATAATAAATTATTGCGCTACCCTGACCCTTAATCCAGAGTTCTAGGGTTATTTCAGGAAATCTGGTCAAACTGGATTCAAGACATTTGCGTAAAATGTCCAGGTCTACTGTTGATGGTGGTAGCCACCGCGGCCGATTTTATCTTCTTTTTTTCTAAGAAGGTCACAGAGCGAGTAAGTTATGCTTTTGAGAGTGAGCGGCGATGGGCTGTCCCCTTCTTCCTCTGTTAGCATTCGGGCAAATAGTGTGCGTGCAGGTGAGGCTACCGTTTCTTCTCCTCTTCTGTGCCCTCTACCCCTACGACGTCTTGGTTATGTAGAGATACGAGCCGACCCTCCTTAAGGTAAGGTAGGGAGCTCAGAAACGCTGGGAACTGGTTTGCCAGTCCCATCACTAGCCGACTATCTTTCTCCGTTGTAGGCGAAAGCAAGATTACTCGGGCCGGGGCCTGGTCGTTAAAAAAATTTACTACAATTACTACTACTACTGCTTCTACTACCCAAATGATTTCGAGCTGACCCTCAGTCAAGGTTTAACGTCCACGGAACTGTTTTTCACATTCTTCATAGACGGACCCTCATAAGTATAAATTTACAATTATGTTTATTTCACTCAAATTGAGTACAATATACATTTCAAAATGTTTCTTCATGGAGCTCTATCTTCTTCACACTTCCGACGAGAGAAGTAGTGCAACGATTTTTGGTCCAGCGCTGTGCATTCAACTGCATGGTACTTGGCACACCTCAGCAGGCAAATCCGGCAGGTGCACAACTCGTACTTCCTCGTGAAAGGTTGCGTTTGAACATACCAGGTAATGATAACCATGCACTATGTACCTGGTGTATACGTGGCGATTGTCACATGCAGGACCAGTCTTCAGACATTACCTACTTCCCCGTAAAGCGCAACAAGTGCCTTCCGTACTGTTCAGTTTACGTGCAATGTGAACGTCGTTCCTGTATAATGAACCCGGAGGCCAAGATACCGGAGAGTTAACAAACTCCAATGGTTGGCCGCAGCAACGTATAACGTCTCTGGTAGCCAATCGACGTCCACGCCTGAATTTTATGGCTTGGGTCTTCCTGGTGTTTATGTCAAATCCCTTCGAGACAAGGGACGCCTCTATCATAGAAGTAATGCGCCTGATGACATCTAAATCGCGATGAGCGACCACGATATCATCTGCATACATCACCACTACGGCTTTTTGGTACTCCTGTCGGACGTAACCGACGAAGTCAGCAAGGAAAAGTGTTAACTAGACGCACCTTAGCGGGTCTCCTTGCGAAGTTTCCACATTTTGCTTAATCTCTAATACACCCTGCTCACCGTCTACCACCAAGGTGTCCTCCTCAAAGAACTCGCTATTACACTCAGGAGAAGGCCACCCACTCCTGCTCGTTGGAATGCTTCAATCAGCAGATGGCGCAGTCAATAAAGACTGCATACAGGTGATCTTTGAGTTGTGCCACAGCTCGCTCGATTTCTGACTGGAAAACATGGATTGCATCAAGGGTGCCTCGGCCTCTCCTAAAACCGAATTGTTTTGGTGAAAGTGCCTCTTTAGTTACGCGCTCAATTCGTCGAATAACCAACGTACAGAAAATATTCTTTAATGTGCGTTCTGACCCCACTTTACGATAGAGATTTGGATCCTGCTTGTAATCACCATGCCTACCCTTGAACAGAAGAGAAAGCCTGGCGACATGCCAGACTTTAGGCATCCACCCCTCCTTATAATTTCGTTAAAGAAATCACAAAGAGTTTCTACGATTGGAGATACGGCCGCGACGTCAAGATTGAATAAGAGATTAGTATAAATATAAATGTGCAACGGTTGGGCTCAAACCTGCGCACCTATCAAGTGTCTCCTCCGGTCGCGAGGCGCAGGCGGAATGCACTACGCCACCAAACTCGACACTACTACTACTGCTACCACTATTACTACTTTTTTCAATAAGTTACAGCCATTTCTAAAGAAACCGCTTGCGCTTTACTTCGATAAAAACTGGATGTTCTTCTATGCTCTCCGTGTGTTCCTGACTGCTACCTTTGGCCGTCCGACCCCGGCGCTTCTTGTAGACGTTGTCGGCGCACCCGTTCTGCTTCCAGCTCGTTTTTTCTTCTTAGAACTCTCTACTAGGCTCACTCCTAGATTCCATTACCCTCGTCCCCAAGCATGGTCCCATACGTGCGTCTTTTAGTGCTGGGTAGAGGAAGATGGTGTAGGTAACATCTTCAACCTCGCCGGCCCCGCACATGACGCACGCAGGGTCCGGAACTTTGTCCATCCTCTGGAAGCACCCATGCCCCGTTATCACTTCCGTCGGGTGATAAGTGACGCTTCCGTGGTCTGTTGTACCATTTCTTGAAATCCAAAGTGACTTGGCGGGTCCACGCTCCTGATGCCCTCGATGGCATTCGACATCATTATTGTTGCCACTCTTCGGGCGTTTGCTTCCTGGCTACCGCCTTTTTCTGCCGTTCTTGCCTCCGCCGGATCCGCTCATCAATCAGCCGCAATGACTACCATCGTCTGAACCGTGCGGTATGCGCTGGCAATTCAAAACCAAGCTTTTGCTGGGCTTTTACAAGTTTCTTCCGGTTCTTCTTTAGTGTCATCGCACCCGGCCCCACGTAGGAGCAGCGAAAAGCACGGTCGACTTTGCCACAGAGGCAAGAAACCTTCTTTTGCCCTCCGCCGCTCCCCGTGTTTTCGGCAGGATCTTAGCTAGGCTGTTGGCGATTTTTTCTGAAAGACATACTGCCTGTGGCAAATACCGTCAGAAATGGCGTCAACTGAGTCGACCAGAAAACAAATTGCCCGAGAGAACTGTTTTAAGGTGCCTTCGACAAGCCGGCCCTGTACTGACTAAGGCTGTTGTTTACTCGTACTTGATGAGAGCGCGTAAATAATTAAAACGCCAGTTCAGAATACTGTAATTTAGCTTCACATAACCAAGTATTACAGAGAGCTTCGACTGGTTAGCTTAAACAGATTAATTATTTCGGCTAATAATCGTATCGCCATTTCAAGACGGCTGGCCCGTCAACGTGCTTTAACTGCACAATAGGCGATCTCAAAAATGGTACAGTGTTAATTGATTGAAACGCTTAATTCAAGGTAGAAATTAAAATATACATTCGCATATATGCATGTATGTCATGTGATCAATATGTAGTTATAATCTGCAAGTACTGCAGGGTGTTGGCGACCCCTAACACTCATGAATATGCTTAGAGATCCTCCATGGGTATAGATCGCTGATGTAGCGCTTCCGTGCAATGAACACAGGAACCATGCTGCTAGCCCGACGCGTTGTCGTTAGCCTTTCAACGAACATTTTGTTGAATAGACGCGCGTTCTGTCTCAGCTGAAGCAGCATTCTTTGATCAAGCTTCTTAATCACGTCAATTGTGTGGGGAACGTCGACATGGCACCGATCAACATGGCAGCGAAATGCAACCCGTTTCGTGAATTGCCGTTCCACTCGTTCCAGGCAAACTTTGTCCTTAACTAGATCCGGAAACCACACTGGTGCTGCGTATGTCAGTAGTGGCAGTACGTATGTATTATACAATTGGACGTACAGCTCGGGAGAGCGTACAGCAAATGATCGGAAGATCCAATTTGCGCGTTGAGAAGCCCTTATGACAACATCAGTTACATGTTCGGAGTACCTTAATTTGTTGCTCGTGAGGACTCCGAGATCTTTTACAACTTGAAATTTGCACAATTCCTGACTCCCAATCTTATAAGGGTGTTAGCCGCTTTCAAGGACGTCCGCCCAGCCCTTGAAAGCGTCTAACGTCGTTTGAAGACGGCATTTGATCTATTCAGTGCGGGATCGACTGTATAGTTTCACATCATCAGCGTATACTTTAACTTCAACTCCTCTTGGAATTACATATTTAAGTGAATCGGTGTATAAAACATACATCAGTGCTCCAAGGATCGTTCCTTGCGGACAGCCGGATGACACTCGACCCATGGTAGAATACTGTCCATTGACGCGCACCCAGTTCTGTCTTGGAGAAACGCAGTGAGCCAGTTTAGTATGTGTTCTCCAATTCCGAAGTGGGGTAGAGTTTGAAGTAGTTTAAAGTGCGTGACTGTTTTAAACGCTGGCTTAAAATCAAAATACACAACGTCAAATCAATCCGAGTCGTTGCACATTTACCCAATCAATTTGTGTTTCCAGGAGCTGCAGCGTCGTGCTTAAACCTTTGCGATAGGCAAACTGGGCTTCCACTTTGAGACATTGGTCTTTAGCGTTTGTATATATGGCTTTCGCAATGACGCTTTCAATTAGTTTGCTCGCTATCACTGTTAGGGAGACGGGACGCTTATTCGCAGCATCGGCCTTATTGCCGTTCTTATGTACAGGGTGGATTATAGCGGTGCTAAACAGCTCCGGCACTGTACCATCTTCCAGTGATCGACGAAAAATACGGCTTAGAAGCACACATACTGAATAATCTAGTTTCTTAAACACAATCGCCGGAATTCCGTCAGGGGTCGAGCTTGTTGTCTTTGCCAGCTTCCGCAAGTGCTTCCGCAAATTTGTGGGGGAAACATCCACATCGTTGATGATGTAAGGGGACGGTGTTACCTCTGGTATATGCGGAGCGGGCTGTAGCATGCGTTGCTGTAACTCTTCGTCAGTCGGATAAGTGTGACAAAAGAATTCTCGTCGAATCTCTGCCTTCTTGATGTCATCCGTCGCAAACGTTCCATCATTACGTTTAATGGATGCAAGTGAGTCGTTGGTCATAATTCTCGACCTCACCCTCGACAGGTCTTTGCTGCAAATGATTGCACTTTCGCTCAGTACTCGTTGGCGCCAAGAAGCTCTAGCTATTCCTTTTTGAAACCAGGCTTCTTTTTATTGCTCAGAAACTGCTTCGAGAACACTGTGAAGTTTACGTATATGAACATTTATTGACCCTTTTCCAGTCTTCTTTTTGGGTATACATGACTCTATTAAAAAGTGCATACACTCAAGCCATTTGAGATACATATCATTTACAGACGTGCAGCTCTGGAAGAAGATATCTCAATTTGTTAAATCCAAGTTTAACTGCATCAGCTCGTAGTTTCCGTTTTTGTAGTCGAACCTGTGTGAGCAATGCATGTTAACCGGGCGTGAAGCCAGAATAACAAACGACACCCTTTGATGATCGGATTCGACAGGGGCTGGGGATACTACAACTTGACTGACTGCATCGTCATTGCATAAAACAACGTCCAATATAAAGCAGAGCCTGGTTGGTTTGTCAACGAACTGCCTAAATCCTTCTGCAGCGCAGAAATCTTGCATCAGGTCCTCTATTGAGACAGTCTCGTATGTTCCGCCGGGCCTTTCGTATGTATCCCATTTGATAGAGCGTAAGTTCATGTCCCCGCCTGTTACGACAGTGCAGTCCACGTTCACTAATTATGTCAATTCTTCGGTTAGAGTTTTTTTTAACGCTCTGACAACCACATTTAAGACGTTCGTAAATTAGCTAAGTTGCTTGTGGCAAGATATCGTCTAAATGCATCTATCGTCATTGCGTTCTCCAACTGGAATTATATAGGCTTTCTCCAGCAAAGGTATGTTGCAGCAAGGCAATGACAACTACGTCCAACAAATTCAACTAGCACGGCCACGGCTCGAACTAGCGATGTTTTGCTAACCGTGGTTGCTATGGCAACGCCCCGTTTCGAACGGTGCGTTAGTCGCCTAAGCCACCGCCACTACTTGACATTCTTTCAACTCGAGTGTTTGATTCACTTGTTGGAGAGTTATATGCAGCAATGAGGCGAATTTTAGTGTTGCACATGTGGAGATCGGCCACAACAATCTTCGATATGTAATTGGATAGGTCCACTTCGGTATAGGGCAAACCGCGGCGAACGAGAATAAGTACACCGCCCCCTCTGGATCCTCGATCCTTTCGAATAACTTCGTACATACCTCCTCGACTTAACTCAGCATTGTTGACGGCTGTTTCAGCAAGCCACGTCTCTATTACCATGCAGACATCAATTTGCTTGTCAAGCAGGTAATTGTGCAGAGAGTCGAGCGCATCTTCCTTTGCGAATGATCGGGAGATTAATAACACGCACGTGAGCTTACTGTGAGCTTGTAGTTGCTGGGGAATAGTGCGATATAAGTGTTCGACGTTTTTGATACGGTTTCTGGCGAGTCATGTGGAGGCTGGGTACGAATCCTGAACAATGTTTGGATTTGGCCTACCAATGTACTCTGTCACACGAGTTCCATCCGCCCATATCTCTCTATCAAATAGATTATCATAATCTATGTCGATAACTTGAACGTAAAATGTCCGGCCCGCTCTACCAGTTTTATTTTTCAGCAATTTAACGTTGAGTGGGTTGATATTGGCATTTGCCTTTAAAAAGTTAAAAACCCTTTCTGCGCCTACCGAAGGACAGAGTCTGCTGATTTGCACTGCCTTTGTGATTATTTTGGTGCTTATTGTGGGCAGGCTGGTTCTGCTCTCCTCTGGAGTAATTTCCTTTTTACCAACAATACGAGTGCGTGGCTTGATTTTTTTCTTTCTATCATTGACGGTAACTTTATTTCTGTGCGACTTGCTAGTCTGTTGCCTCTTCATTCCGGGCTGACTGATGTATATCGCGAGTACCCGTCTGCTGTCTCTCGTTGAGCGCAATGCGAACCCTACAGCAGCTTCGAGATCGATCCCGGACCTTATTTTCGCGGTCGCAAGATCGACCGGGACGAGAGCGTTCTCGTAGTTTCTTCTCTAGACCGTGAATCCTACTTGTCAGCTTTTTGTTTGCGGCCTCCAGATGTTTAATGGATTTATGCATAGCCTGCAGCTCTTCTAGCATTCGATTCATCAGCGCACCATTGGCTTCGTTTGAATTTGCCCTTTCTGTCTGACTGTGTTGGCGGTTCGCACTTGTGACACTTCACAGAGTTCAACCTACTCATATTTGGTGGCTTAATATCACTTGAAGTGAGTCCACTACACTTAAGATGGATCCACAATGCACAGGCAGTGCACTTCACTGTCGTTTGACACCATTCGCGGATTCGGTCATCGCAGTTGGGACAGGTAAGCGCTTCTCGCTTTTGTCGTTGTTTTCGCTGCTGAATTTTACCCTCACCATTTTCCTGGTCTTGTGTCTTCTTTCGCGATGCACGGGTCATGTTGGACGCTCCTTGTGATAGTAAAATCTAGGCTATTTTCCAGGAGCTTGCCACAACACGTGCTCTGTTTACATTCGAACAGCTGACAGTTAAACACGGCTTGCTTGCTTGTCTGCTCACACAACTTCTACCGGGCCACGGTCGCTCGTTTTAGCAATACCCACACCTCATTGGCGAAGCAAACTCCCACTTATTTCGTATCTGCTCTGGGAAGGTTGACCGACGTGCGGCGCATGGCATGCCCAAAGAGGCACCCCTTAAGGAACATCAACACTGGTCGCGATAGGACGTGGTACGCTGTATGGTAGGAAAAATAGCAAAATTACTCTTGGAAGCAAAAAAGGAAACGCGCAAGGACGAGCAGCTTTGATGAGTACGGCCACCCCCGATATAGAGCAATTGCAGTCCTATACTACTGTCGCGTTAACAACGATATATATATATATATATATATATTGGTCCAAAGACCGCTTCATTTTAGCGATTTCAACAACAACATCAGCGTAAAACCGCGCCATCGTTCACCTATGAAACTTCTAAAGAAATCTTACCACCGCTGTGGACCAAGACAACGCTGGCATCACGTGACGGCGATTCGGTTCCATCACTATCTCTATGAGTGGTGTATGGGACTCCGAATCTGCGAATACGCTCTTGGGGCTTGGCGTCACGAAGAGGAATCCTATGGATCTTACCGTCTTAACGTTGCAAGGAACCTTGATGATATACCGCTCGCACCGGTTCCATAGGGGCGGAGGCTACCATCAAGCAACGACACGGACAGCTGATTCTTAACCTCACGTGACACCTTTTTACCACGATTTTTATTAAGGCGAGCACTGCCGAGTGTGCAAACGTATTATAAATAAATTATAAATCATCACAATATATTCGATTATATTTATTTCACTCATATTGAGTATAATATACACTTCAAGATGTTTCTTTATGATACTCCATCTTCTTCACGCCTTCGGCGAGAGAAGTAGTGCAACGATGTTTTGTCCAGCGCTGTGCATTCCGCTGCATGGTACTTGGCACACTTCTGCAGGCAGAACCGGCAGGTGCACAACTCGTACTCCTCGTGAAAGACTGCGTTTGAACATACCAGGTAGTGATAACCATGCACTATGTACCCGGTGTATACCTGACGACTGTCACATGCAGGACCAGACCAAAAGTGCAAGGCATTGAACACGTCCAAACCACCGACCTCCCGTCTGGCCTGTTCGACTTTAGCTTCCCATTCAGAAGTGAAACATTCGTATGGTACTGTACGCGGCATCTTCAGCCTTAGTCGGATTGTTTCAGTAGCCGGTGGACAACCTGACATGAGATACACAAAGCGGCTCCTTGCTCGAATAGGCAAGTAAAGCACTCGCTTCATATATAATGAGAAACGCCTCTCAAGCTGGTCAAAATTCGCCAGTGTGAGCTGGTTCCACACCCTGTCAAGGCCATACATCAGCCCCGGAACAATCTCAAGCATAAAAAGCCTCACTGCTGAGAAAACGGACATTGCCTATTTCCCCGTTAAGAAAGACAAGTGCCTTCCGTACTGTTTCGTTTATATGCGTTGTGAACGTCGTTCCCGTATAATGAACCCGAAGGCCAAATTACTGGAAATAGTTAACAATCTCCAATGGTTGGCCGCAGCAACGTATAACGTCTCTGGCAGCCAATCGATCTCCACGCCTGAATTTTATGGCTTTGGTCTTCCTGGTGTTTATCTCAAGTCCCTTCGAGACAAGAAACGCCTCTATTATAAAGGTAATGCGCTTGATGGCACCTAGGTCGCGATGAGAGACCACGAGATGATATATCTGCATACATCAACACCACGGCTTTTTGGTACTCCTGTCGGACGTAACCGACGAGGCCAGCAAGGAGAAGTGTAAACGAGACGCAGCTCAGCGGGTCTCCTTGCGGAGTTCCCACATTTTGCTTAATCTCCAATACACCCTGCTCACCGTCTACCAACAAGGTGTCCTCCTCAAAGAAACTTGCTATTACACTAAATACTGCATGCAGATGACCTCTGGGTTGTGCCACAGCTCGCTCGATTTCTGACTGGAGAACGTGGATTGCATCACGGGTGCCTCGGCCTCTCCTAAAGCCGAATTGCTCCGGTGGAAGTGCCTCTTCAGCCACGTGCTCAATCCGCTGAATAACCAACTTACAGAAAATCTTCTTCAATGTGCGTTCTGACGCCACTCTACGGTAGAGATTTGGATCCTGATAGTCATCACCATGCCTATCCTTGAACAGAAGAAAAAGCCTGGCGACATGCCAGACTTTAGGCATCTGCCCTCTCTTTCATATCATATCATATATATATCATATATCATATCACCTTTATTGAAAAAGGGGTATTACAATAGAAGCAAAGTCGTTTTGAATCTGTGAACGACGTGCAATCCTCCAGGCAAATGTGTTGTTCACAACGTCCACCCGAGCAATCTCGTGGGGGTGGATGGAAACGCCGCTCCGGAGATTATTTGGTCTTAGAACAAAATACCTAGTAATAAGTGTCTGACGCGCTAGTTGTTTAAACATGCGGTAATCGGCATGGGATTGGTATTCACTAACACTAGGCAATGTGATGCGCTCGCGTGGTAGACAACACCGGCGAGCAACTCGTTTCACAAACTTATTCTGCACGCTCTGCAAAAGGTCAACATCTCGTTTATAGAATGGCATCCATACGTGACAGCAATAAGTCCACTTTGGTACCACTAAGGTTTGATACAGCTTTAGGTACACATTATGGTCCTGTATAATGAAAGACCGCATTATGAGATTACATATTCGAGACGCGGCCTTGACAACCTCAGCCATGTGAGGTCTAAACTTCATTTGGCGGTCGAAGATTACCCCGAGGTCCTTGTAGCGTGAGACTTCCGGAATGGGTTGGCTGTTTAGCATATACTGAGTAGTATCTGGCAATGTCTTGAGAACAGCAGATTTGGAAGAAGATATTTGCATGCGGTTGTCCTCTGCCCATAGGGATACGGTGTCAATCGCTTTCTGTAGTATAGCTATGTTGCTGTCGTTTTTTGCCTCAACATAGATTTTGAGATCGTCCGCATACAGCTTATATGTAACACCAATATTTCGAAGCATTACCCCGAGATCCTGTACAAATATAGTGTACATTAGGGGGCCTAAGCATGAGCCCTGCGGGACACCAGATACACACCTGCCGACCGCGGAATAGCTATTCTCAACCTTGACGACAAATGTACGGTCTCTCAGGTAAGCTCTGCACCAGTTTATGATTCTTGGGCCGATACCTAACGCTGACATCTTTGTCAGAAGCAGATGATGGTCAACGCGGTCAAATGCACGTGAAAAATCAAAGTAAACGACATGCAGAGGGATGTTGCGATTTCGGGCAAGCGCCCAAATGTGAGCTACTTCCAATAACTGGGTACCCGTTGATCGGCCCTTTGTAAAACCATGTTGTGAAGAGTCCAACAGGTCTTTAGAATCAAGAAATGTGTAAAGCTCAGCCACAATTATTTTCTCCATTAGCAAACAAGGTATTGAACATTGAGACACAGGTCTGTAATTTTCTGGCGCTGCACGAGAACCCTTTTTGTGCGTCGGGGTGATAATGGACTGCCGAAAGAAACTCGGTACTTCACCGTCTTCGAAGGAGCGAGTGAATATCAATGATGATGGTTCAGCCAAGCTGATAGAGAGCTCTTTGAATAAAATTGGAGGGAGGTTGTCGGGAGTCCGCGAGCATTTTTTCTTAAGGCTGTTGAGGTGCACTATTACCTTCTCCTTGTTAAAAACAATGTCATTTATAAGAACGGTCGGGATCTGATTAACGGTGTTGGGAATTTCAGACGGCTGAACATATACGCTCTCAAAGTAATCTTTCATAGCTGCCGCTTTGTCGGAGTTTTCTGTGACCGTGTGTTTGCCAACTATAAGTGGAGCCACTCCAGACTGCAGTGTTAAACGGCGACCAGCATATCTAAAAAAGTCTTTGGCATTACGAATGTTTAGGTTGGCCTCCTCTAGCCGCCTTTTGCGGGTTGCGGCTCGTGCCAATTGAGTGGATAAGCGCGAGTGTGCACGGGACGATGGCGTCAGACTATGTAGGCGCCTAGACGCGTCCTCTATGAACATTTGCAAGGTAGATGGTTTAGGCTTTCTTAACGGAGTAAACATCTCCATGAGAAGTATAATGGCATTCACAAATGACGTATACTGTGATTCGATGGAGTCACAGTGAGATAAAAATGAACGCCAGTTGGTAGCTGCAATGTTAGCCGCGATTGCCTCATAGTCCGAGTGGAAGTAATCTAAGGAAGGGCTAGCGGACTTTTGAGGTGTGTCAATAAGTATTTTAAAATACACAGCAAGGTGATCTGACTTTACGGGTGGCTCGTCTACTAAAAGCTCTGTTATAATATCTTCGTTGTCAGTAAATAAAAGGTCTAAAATGGTACCGCTGCGTGGCCTAGTTGGTACGTTCACAAGTTGTGATAAACCACTAAGGGAATAAAAAGAGCTAAAAATGTATTCTTTGGTGGTTTCACTTGAGGACAAGTCAATACATCTCCAATTAATATCAGGTTGGTTAAAATCTCCCGTCAGAATGACCGGAAAGTCTGCTTGCAAGAGCTCATCAAGCAAATCACAAAGTGTAGTCTTTCGCTCAGCGAGTTGTGATGCAGAACCCGTAGGTGAAAAATAACAACAAATAAGTCGGCACTTTTGATCTGTTCCGCATAGTATGTCGATAGCAATGGTCTCTGTAGATTCATCCGTAATAGAAACTTCAATAGCTTGCAATTCGGATGTAGCGAGAATGCACACACCACCACGACTGTTGCGGTCTTTACGAAAAACGGTATATCGACCGCCGAGTGACAGCTCAGCTGATGAGATTTTGTCACTGGAAGCCCATGTCTCGGTGATGCATACTAGGTCAACGTTGTACTCGGAACAAAATTGATTTAATGAGTCACGTGCAGAATTCTTAGTAATGGATGCAGCGTTAAAAGAAATGCAGTTGATAGATTTTCGTTGGGGTGTGTGTCGTTGAAGGTTCCGTATATATGTTGAGTGTGCACAAGTTCGCATTGTTTTGTCAGTGGGTTTCGGCTGGAAATGTCTCAACAACGTTAATATTGGTCCCTCGATCCTTATAATCCATAACAAGTGTTCCGGACCCCCATAAAGATTCACAAAAGAGCTTGTCTCTATCTAGCTCAGATATATCGACAATAAATGAAGAATACGTCGCAAACTTTGGTTTGATTTTGCGTACTCGCAGCGCGGTGATGTTGTTATTTGTAAGGTGAGTATTCAATTGGGAGGCAGTGACACAATCCTCAAGCCTAGATACGAAAATCATCTGTGTCCGAAAGTTGGCTCGTGCAACTGGTGGTAAGGCTGACATGCGTGGGCTGGGTGCATGCGAGTTATGAGGACGTTTGCCGGGCTCGCTATTAGCCGATTTTATAATTTCATTAAAGACATTACAAAGAGTTTTTACCAAAAGAGGGAGTGACTGATCCAATGCTCATAGCAGACCTGATCGGGCCCTGAGCTCTTTCTCTTCGGGAGTGACCGTAGGACCTGGCACACCTCCTCCACCCCGAAAGGCAGATTCATGTTGTGCTGCTCCAATGTAAGCGGATGCTGCACTATTGGAGATACGGCCGCAACGTCACGATTGAATAAAAGATTAGTTAGGTGGCTCTTTACCTGTCCGTCACTAAGCGGATTCCCCGCCCTACGAGGTCGCACGGTGTAAGCTGAGGGCTCTCGTTCTGCTCTTTCAAGCTGCCGTCGTTCCTTCCGCCTCGCGTGTTCCCTTTTATGATCATAGTAGAGTCTTATATAGGCCTTTCTACGCTCAAAGTAGTCCCGCCTGGCTTGCAGTGATGATGGTGCTTTGGCTCTTGCTTGGCGCAGGATTTCGAGATCTTCAACGTGAGCTAGGTAGCAGGCTCGAGAGTACCACGGCGTGATATCTTCTGCCATATCCCTTTTCCACTTCACTGCACTTCTCATCGTCCTCTCCAGCTGGTCCTAGGTGGCATCGATGTCAGGGCTTACCACTAGACCGCCCACCGCTCTGCCCAAAAGAGATAGATTAATCCGTCTCATTGCAGACCAGCGCGGCGGGTTATGTCGGTCTCGCCAAATACCGGGAACATCGACAACGGCCAACACTGGTTGGTGTTTTCGGGCCGCTTCATCGAGAACATCGAAGCTTTCAATTTCACGGCTGACAAGGTTGCGAAACAACAGGTCGATAGTGCTGCTTCCATTGTGACTTAAATATGTATAGTCTTTGCGCGCGTTTGCACATCTTAGGCCAATATTTTCCATCACCTGAAGCAGCACCTCGCCGTTATCATCGTTGGCCCCACAATCGATTCTGGCATTGAAATCACCGCCGACGATAGTTGACATGGTCAGGTTTAACTCTGAAAGTCCAAAGCTTACCGTCTCAGCAACCTCCGCAGAATCGAATGTGGGTGGGAAATAGAATACAGCGACGTTTACCCTCCCAGAGGAGAGCACTTAGCAGTATTCATCTTTCCTGACGCATTGCATCGGTGGTAAGCGTTTATGTAGGTAGATAAATAACCCACCCACAGGTCTTCCCCGACCTCCCGCAGGTAAGTCAGCCAGCTGGTGAAAGCCCCGCATATCATTGATATGCAGTTCATCTCGCTGAAATGTCTCCGTTAGGAGTGCAATATAAACCAACTTAAACATGTCATCACGTGCAAGATCCATTGCCCCCTTAAGTCTCTCACAATTTCAGAGAAGCACTCGCAGAGGTATGTCTGCTACTACGCTTGCAGTTCTAGAACTGGTCAGTCACTTACGGGGGCTTGGACCACTAGGCGCACTAATACTCTCCTTAACCATCCTCCCGTAGGGGACGTCCCCAACCCAGCGACGGAACAAGCTTCCCTTTGGCCAGAATTCATTTCTGCAACAGTTTGCGTAACCTTCGTCACGCACCACCACACAGAACACAGCATCACTACCATGTGTATGTAGCTTCCAAACTGCTTTCACAGTTATGCCCTTGCCAGTGAGCTAGGCTTGCAGTCCGACCGCCGATGTCTTCTAAGCCAATCGTGGCACTCTCAAGGCGCAGATCTTTGCAGGTCTAGCATAGATTTCTAATCCGCCTATGTCATCTGTTGTACTACCGCGCTGCATTCGATGTTTTGTTTTGTTGTCTCGTCGCTTACGAACCACAACAAAACCATCGTCGTATGCCTTCTCCTCCGATCATGTGTCAGCTGGATCTGCTGTCGGCGTTGTTGTTACCGCAGCTGGTGACGCCGCTGTACCACCACCCGGTGGTTCCATCTCAACAACAGCGCCGTTCAAGTTGCCACTGTCATTACTCAACTCCGCAGACGCCAAACTTCTCTTGGCGCCTGCGCGGTTGTTTATATATATATATATATATAAAAGTCCCAAAATCTTGCCAGATTTCTTGTTGTTAACCAATTTGGCTTTTGCAAGTACAGGTCTGCCGAACTTGCGTTATTGTGGCGCGTGGTGGTTTAAAAACGACCAAGAGAAATAAGATATGCTTAGGTGTTTTTATTATTATTATGGTTTATTAACACCCAGGTTGGGTAAATTTTAAGTAAGTACATCAGTCTGAATCAGTGCTTTTTCTGCGTCACCGGATCTTCCCTCATCTTGCGAGTTCAGCTATTGATTGCACTGCTGGACATGCTGCGGCGTGGTATCTATCTTAGGTGTTTTTACAACCTAACAAAAATATTTAGACCCGCATATCTATATCATTTCTTGGAAATTCTTTGTTCATGAGTAACGGTGAAATTACCAACAAATTACCGAAATACCGATTTGGCTGGCCGGACATTATTTCGTCACATGTGCAGTTGTAAGAAAACGAGTTATTAAATGGAGAAACTAAATTGGTGTGTCCAGACGAATATTCTACCTCGTCTGAAAGACCTCCAACGTCAATTAGATAAAAGGCAATAGTTGTATTAAATGAGCTCGCAAAAAACTAGATTCAGTAACGTTTTTGAAGATTTTGCGCTAGATACCTTAAAGTATTGCCATTATGACCAATAAAATAGACTTGTAGGAAAATGCGCATTTTATAGTATTAATTCGTACTGTTTTCTCCATGAAACTATTTAAGATACCTTGGAAGAACTGTTCGAACTGGAACAGCCGTTGGCCACTACGCATTCTGTAGCCATTGCAGAGATTTTGTGATAATCGACCCACTCCGTAGAACCCGAGAAGCGCAGCAACGGAAGCGTAAAGGAATACTTGTACGGGAGAATAGATGGCTGCATATTTGACGACGCTGCGGTGCGGGCTAGACGCTACCTTTGAAATAGATGAATTGGCCGATGCGGGCCTATCGGTTATTTGTTTACGTATGGTAGTCACTCCAAAAGAAAAATAACTAACGTATATAAATATTATACATATAATTACAATGTTAACCAGGCTGATGTTCCTAATTTTCAAAGCGACTGGCCTGACTGAATGCTGACAGCGCCAAACGACTCAGCTGACTTCTTTCACTTTGTCTAATAGCACGTTATATATATATATATATATATATATATAAACTACATAAGCAAGCCCAGGCATAACTCGGGGTTCACTCACCGGGGTTTCTCAAATTCTGAAGAATGGCGACTAAACTCACCGAACGTGAACCCGCTTGATTCCTATTCTCTGTGGAGGATTCTTTATTGCTTGCATATAAATATTACAATCATGTGTAAGTTAACGTGTTAACTTTCAGCCTAGAACAGCCCTGGTCAGCACCATTCGGCAGGCAATCCCAAAATTGAGACCGCGTTGCCCCGCTGGACGTCAATGAAAAGTCTCTGGCGTAAGAACTGTGCAGCTTTCTTATCCCCAGTAATTATCTTCAAACGTTCGCCCAACTTAGCAAGTAGACTCTCAGTCAGGGGGCCCGGTGGTCCTAAAGTCTTGAAGGCCACAGGGCCGAAATTATGGGCTCTGGTTAGCTCGGCGTATTTGTTCAGCTTGTTCGGTTCTGCTTGGGTCGCGGCGTGAATGGTGATATATATATATATATATATTAAATAGGTTAAAGTAATTTGGTTCTAATAAAAATACGGTTTTTATTTTTATCATAATTGTGTGACCCGCCGCCTAGTTTTGGCGTTAGACGGCCTTTTCTGCAAACCTAACGACCGCATAATGATAACATATAAAGGCGAGATAGTCTAGTCATCTTTAGGGTAAGCCATTTCGCATTAATGAATTTTTCGACTTCCCGATCTCTTTGGAAATCCAGATGTATCCCATGCATGTGGACGTTGGTGTGAGGATAATCTTCTAAATCTGTAACGCAAACAGTATGTATGCATTCATGAAAAATCTCTATCTAAGCTAGAAGCAAAGTAGTAGTGAGCTAGTCATGTTTGTCATTTACCGGGATGTCGCCGGTTCGACTCCTGCTAATGATACAATTTTCTTGGGCAATGCTTATTGAGTGCATATCAAGTGAATTCATCAGTCCATGTCGTCCGGTGAGTCAGAAAGTTCGGTGTCAGTGAATACGATTCAGTAAAGCCTAGTCGAGACGAATGCGTGTTCTTAAATGGGTCGTCTGCTACTGCCTGCGGCCTGAAGTACGGAACATTAGTTATTGCTCGTAAAAGATTGTCGATACGACAGCGCTGTGTTTCTGGGTTTCCTTTTGATTGGAAGAACTAATTGTGTACGACCGCCCCACAAAACGCCGCCTTCCGTGGCGGATAGAGCGGAAGCAAGCGCTCTTGCATCGTGTTGTAATGCACGTTGAACTTTTGACAAGATCGCACAGGTCGGAAAAATGTCGCTTACATATAATTAGAAGTGGGTATGCCAATAACGCATGGGTGCCGCGCACAGGCTCACTGAAAGCTGACTTGATGAACCGCCGAAACTCCTGCGTCCCCGTAAAAGAAAATGCATTCTGTTTTGAAAACAAAAAATAAATGTATCGGCCAATCTGGCCGAGAAGTAGATACACAATTACCTAACTCGCGCAGAGAAGTTATAGTCGAGTCAAAGTACCAACCCCAACACCGGTGTGAAAACAGGCTTTCATGCTACGGGCGCCATGCTGTAAGCCTAGTGGGACTCGAATGGCGTGGTGTTCTATGAGCTCCTGTGGAGCAACGGTGAAGAAATTCTGGAAGGGTGAAACAATTGACAATAAAGTGACGTCGTATGTGTAAAATACATTTGTAAGTGTAAAATGTAAAAATTCGACAGAATAATTACGAAAACACAGGTCTTACCAAGATAATACAGATCAACTCAGTATGAACCACGTCCCAATGGATTATAGTTACATAACCAACAGTGCTCTAGGTCTCCAGACAGAACTCCTTGTGCTAAACCGAACAAAACGGTGTAACGCTCTGTAGGTCCACTCCTATGTAGAACCCACATCGGAGCTTGCAAATTCCTGAAATGAGAGCTAATTTTATTTGGTGGCAGATTGCTAAGAACTTCCGTAGGAGATTCCTCACCAAAGGAGCTCTGAAATGACATACACGTTAAGCCCGTGGGAGCGAGTTAGTTTCATAAAATATATACAAAAGCCTGCTTGTGCATAGTAGATTGCTGTACTCATTTGCCTAAAACTAAGCCCAAAATAAAGACCAGGATCGTAAAAGCTTTAGCGTAAAGACTAGAACTGACAGTTTGTGACAGCTTCCTGGCGCAATTTCATAAGATTTTGCTTACTATAGGAGCTCTACAATGGGATACACGTAAAGTTCGCGGCAGAAAGCTAATTTTATAAAAATATATAAAAGCCTTCTTTGTTCATAGTGGGTTGTCGTACTCATTTGCATATGACGTATAGTATATAATAACTTAAATAACAATAATTCATTTTGAAACGTAGCAGTGAATCTGATTTTCTTCACGACTGCAGTCTTTTTAAAATCAGCCAAACCTTAGGCATCGATCGGCAATAGAAGCCAGCATATACACCACTACTCGGTGCGCATTAGCTGAAGATGTCCCTTTCTGTAAAGCCATTGTTTGTTTTGGCAGTAGAGATCCGTAGAGACTTGATCAAATATTGACATCTTTCAGATCACGTAATCCCCCAGGCATCATATAATCAATCGTTTTGGAGTCTATTATAAATATCTTTAACATTTTAATGCAGACGTTCGTATGATCTTTAACTTAGATTCTGTCTTTGAGCCAGGGCAGCTACGTATCGACTTTCGTGCTGACAGGTAAGAGACCGTCTACAAAGAAAACCTTCATGGATAGAATTAACACCTTTATCGTTTGCAGCAGATAATGTACTCATCTGTGGCATGTCTGCTAGGCACAGAGCCTCAAATATATCGTAAAGGTACTTCTGTACCTCATGTTCCCTTTGTGGTTTCAGTAACGAATTTCGTATATTTGACAGAGTATAGAAGGGCTATTTGGACATTTACTGGTGATATGGTGACTCTAGCGACTAGAAGTTGTTGAGAATCAGATTCTCGTTACATTCTTACCCGTTTTGCAAAACAAGAGCCAAGCACCTGCAAACGCGTCACAAGTACTCAGCACACTGCCGTTCTCTATTATTTGCTGATCAACCGTATTGCAGTTAATTGCCGTATCACCGTTGTTGACGATACTACCATAGTTCATTCGAAATATGTGAGCTAAAGTTATCTGGGCGGAAAGAACCAGAGTGGTCCGCCTCCGTTTAAAACGCTACCGAAGATCTATGCGCAGCAGAATAGACAACAATTCAATCGGACTTTGGTTTCTCAATAATAATCTGCAATTCTGCATTGGCGGAAGCGGTACGTGCTTCTGACTGATATGTTACAAACAACTATGGATAAATATTATACAAGATGGATGGTCCGCCATCATTCTGGTGATTTCACAAGTAATGTGGACGACAAAACACTAAGAGTCTTGCCTCTCTCTGAACTGCCTGGCAGAGAATATTTGTCCGACTTAATTAAACAGGCACTTATCAAGGCAGCATCGGCAACAGCTATAGGGCAGGGTTGAAGTATTAAGTGGAACTAGTATTAAGTTGAAGTAATAATAAATAATGGTTCCAGCTCCTCGCCTCTTCCTGAGGCCGTTTAAATGAGAGGTTTTTAGTGGGTATTATGCCAACAACATCGGTATCGAGTCCCACACTACTCGCTTTGGGTGTGCGTAAAAACATTTTTTCTTTTCATCAGAAAAAGAGGTTATTGGGCAGGGGGCTGGGATCTGTCGCACTGCTTAGGAGTAGTAAAGAAGAAGAAGCTACTGTAACATATTGTATCACTGCCAAACAAAAACAAATCACAGCTAACAACAAGATCAGAACTTAGTGGCGGGTTAGAGTTATGGGTAGGTGAGCGGATATATTGTTGGAGGCGCGGACTGCACGAACAAGAACGCTGGCTGCTACAGCCACCAACAGTCGTCACAGAGAAGTCATGAAGATGACTATAGAAACATTTTCTCAAGTTACAGAGTTACGAAAACCGGATCACTAGTCGTCTCTGCTAGTCAAGCCAATCAAGGCAAGATAACAGGTTTTTTTTAACCGCATGATTTGATATTAAACAATAGTCTTGTGTGGCCCAACAGATAATAAAAGCGCCAAGTCTATATCAATGGTGTTATTTAGTGGACTCTGCGTTGCGCCATGCGCAAATTCCTCCGCGCATCTTTCTTTGTCCGCTGGTTGTAAGATACTGGGCAAAGCAGAAAAGCGCCCTTGAACGCCGTCCTCCCTTCGCGCCTTCGCGAGCGCCCACTAAAGTTGAATGGTTTGTTGGCGAGCTACTTGGCCCTTTTTCAAGTATTTGCGTGCGCTGGAATTAAGGTTTGGTCGCATTGTGAACGGCTGACGTTTTACGTAGCGCATTCACTGTGCGCTGCAGTGCGCTATCATCATACTGAGCGCTTCAATGCTGCAAATACTGTTTACCTATATATATATATATATATATATATATATATATATTCGTTAACTGGTACGAGCAGAGAAGTCTTCACTGACCAAGTTCGCAAAAAGTATATATAGCATAATACTGAATACATTCTTCTTCAGAAGCAAACAAAACAAGAAAAGCGCATCATATCTCACTAGTGGAATCTTCTTCTGACTGTTGCGACGATGAACGCGAAGAACAAGCCTCGAAGTTAACGTCGATTATGCGACAGGGTACTGGGATACGTAATGCACCGTAAAGAACCAATTGGCGGCCTCTTGCGTCGCGATCACAGTGTTTCCTACTCTTTTTAGAAGAGGTTGACCCAGATATCGGTTGAGATCTTTTAAACCCACGGAGAGCACGACCGATTTAAGTAGGTTTGCTACGCCACCGTCCTTGATTTGTCGATAATGGTCGGCGATAAACGCTGCGAGCCAGAGAGAGAGTAGTGGCACATCGGTTAGTCTCAATCGGGCAACCACACACTGGCTGGCAGGCTGGGCTCTAGTGCCCGCAACAATTAGCACTAGCTGTAACGCCAACAACAGTAGCACCTATGCCAACACTAACAACATTGACACAAACAATGACAACTGCAAATACCAACAACAACAGCACGAACACTATGAGCGTGGCCGCATGCTTGTTTGGGGCGCAATTGTAACCGACTCATTTAGCCTCCCTTCGATGGCCGCTGCAGGTGCGGACCGAGCGGATTCTGTGCCTCCACCTTTCAGCTGAGGCTAACATTATGCGCACAAATCTAGTCTGGTGGCTTTTGAGACAATGGGTCAGGAGACTCGCAAGGCATCCGAATTTGTGTGAGTCGCTCGACATTCAACGAGGGAATGCAGCGCCTGTTCGGGGCAAATTGTTGAACTAAGCTAGCCCTAGGTTAGAGAACCCGTGGCCACACGTTCGCGCGATGACAATTGTCTACTTCAAAGTGCTAGCATAAGTTATATATATATATATATACAACACGAACTATAGCAGCAACAGCAGCGCTAGGAGATCAAACCGGCGACACCCCGTTAGAAGACATTAGCCTTGAAAAGCGCACTAGCGCTATTGTTGCTGGGATTCTTGTTGTTGTTCCTGCTATTGTTGGGGCTATAGTTCGTACCGTATATACATATTTATAAATATATATTTATTGTAGTATATGAGATGGATGAATGTGGATAGTGATCTATGATGATAATGATTGATGGAAGCGAACGGCCCGCGGTGGGGGATTACCTGCCACCAGGGGGCGCAGGGAATGCCTATAAAATGGTCTGAAATAAACCAGAGAGTCTTTTCCGGTGTCGGTGCGGACTAAGCCGGTTACCCGAACGGTGCGTGTCCTTATTGTGTTAGCGCACCGAACAGCGGGAAGCCTTCGAAGAGATGAAACGAAGTATTATACAAGCGAAACCCCTAGCGGTATTTAACACAGAGTACGACGTAATCGTAGAAACCGATGCGAGCAATATCGGCTTGGGGGGAATGTTATTGCAAAAGGGCCCAGAAGGCGAAAGGCCGGTAGCGTATGCTTCTTGTACATTAACAGAAACGCAGCAAAAATCTTCGACAGAGGAAAAAGAAGCACTGGCGTGTCTTTTTGCTATAGAATGGGCAGCATGGTGGCATGTATATCTATTTGGACGACGGTTTCGACTGCGTACAGATCACTCAGCGCTAGTTACGTTGCTGGGAGCGAAGGGAACAGGAAGAGCACCAATGTGTATAGGGCGCTGGGTAGAGCGATTGAGGGGATATCATTTTTCTATAGAATACCGCGCGGGAGCGTCCAATCATATTCCGGATATGTTGTCACGATTACCAAGTGCTGATGAATTCAAAGCGAATGATGCAACTGAGATAGTAATATCATATGTGACTAGAGAGGTAAAACCATTAAACTGGGAAGAAATTGCACAAATGTCTAGGTTAGATTCCGAGCTAACACAGGTACGGGGATAGATGCGGCACAGGAAGCCCTCGCCAAAAGATAGAGTGTGGGCCTCAGTGATACATGAATTGTCAGAAGTTCAAGGAGTACTAATGCGGGGCGCCAAGATTGTGTTACCGTTGGCGTGCAGGTTACAGGCGTTCAAGTTGGCACACGACGATGCACATCAAGGAATTGTCCGGACGAAACAGCAACTACGGGAGCGATTCTGGTGGCCAGGAATAGATAAATTCGTGGAACAAGCTATCCACAACTGCGGACTGTGTGCACGACACGACAAAACAGCACTTCCTGTGACTGCTCCGATCCGAACCACACCGTGGCCGAAACAACCGTGGACGAAGTTAGCATTGGACATCCGGGGACCGGACGTATCAGTGGGGGGACAACTGAGATTTGCAATAGTAGTCATAGACTATTATTCGAAATGGGCGGAAGTGGAGCTAGTCCAGGGAGCGACCGCAGAGAAAATAGTGGATTTCCTGCACAGACTATTTCACCAGGAAGGGGTGCCGGAATATTTAATAACGGACAACGGTGCGCAAATGACTAGCAGAGTGTTCGCAGAGTTCATGGAGAAATTCGGAGTGGTTCACCAGCTAGCCCCGGTCTATCATGCAGCGGCGAATGGACTGGTGGAAAGGTTTAATAGAACCCTGGGGGGATTCTTCGAGACAGCTAAACAGCTTGGGGGAGACTTCAGAAAACGCGTAGTAGAAATGGTTGGAGCATATAATGCCACACCGCATGCAACTACGGGTCGGGCCCCAGCCACGTTACTACATGGCCGACCGATGCAAACGCGAATGGATGTAAAAAGGCCGTTGGAACCCGCTCGAAGTGATACACTAATCCGCGAACACACTGAAAGGCGACAGCGAGCGCAGAAGGAATACGCCGATCGGCGCAGAGCAGCCACGGATGAGGTGCTGAGACAATGACAATGGGTGCGCATCAGGCGACCAACAGTAAGGAAAGGCGAAAAGAAGTACAGCTCACCTGTCCAAGTAATGGCACAAAGAGGGGCTGATACATACTTGTTGGCCGACGGAAGATTATGGCACTGAAACAGACTGGTATCCGCCAAGCCACCAACTACAACAATAACCCAGCAGAGACAGGAACCAATGACTGCCACACAAGGTGGACCGGCAGTCCCGGTCCCTGTGAGAGGGGGGGAAGAATCGGAACCCGAAGAACAACCATCGTCGGAACAATCAGAACCAGAAGAACAACCATCGTCAGAACAATCGGAACCAGAAGAGCAACCGGCGGAACAGTCGGAACCAGAGGAACGATCGTCGGAACTGGAGGAATACATATCGGCAGAAGAAAGTGACACCGAGCAACCCCAACCGGAACTGAGACGGTCGAGCAGGACAAAAGCAACACCAAAATATCTGAAGGATTATGTGAGATAGATAGTTAGTCGTAGGTAGTAGGTAACGCTTAAAAAGTGAAGGGGGGAGAGTGTAGTATATGAGATGGATGAATGTGGATAGTGATCTATGATGATAATGATTGATGGAAGCGAACGGCCCACGGTGGGGGATTACCTGCCAACAGGAGGCGCAGGGAATGCCTATAAAATGGTCTGAAATAAACCAGAGAGTCTTTTCCGGTGTCGGTGCGGACTAAGCCGGTTACCCGAACGGTGCGTGTCCTTATTGTGTTGCCTAGATACTACATTTATATATATATATATATATATATATATATATATCACATATAATCCGATTTAATATCTATGTTACGTACCTAACGCTTATCCGATCGGCGGATCCGAGGTAGCGAAGCGAAGGTGGTACGTACTGGGGTTTGGGTATCTCCCCGGAAGCGAGATATCCCGCGGCTACCTTATAGAGCGGCAGTTAACCACTTCCGTTGACTGCTGGTTTGCGAGTGACTATTCGGTTCGATCTCGGTTAGCATTACGAACCACGCCGCACCTTTCGCTTGTCCCTCTCACCTCTTGACCTAGTTTATTCATCGTATAAGTTTCACTCTTGTCCTCTACACAGATTCGTGTTTCTTGTTAGTGCGCGTGGTGTCGTCGTATTCTGACCTGAGGCCGTTGACCCGTAGCATATTGATCATATCTGAGACGAGTAGCGTCTGCTGGCGTGCTCCAAAATAACTAGTACTGCGTCGCCAGATGCTCAACGCTCGAGATCGGAGATGTCGTGCATAACAATGTATTTATTTATATATATATATATATATATATATATATATATATATATATATATATATGTTTATATATATATATGATCCGATTCCGAAGCTTCTAGACGAAGCTACCTAAACCCCACACGTTTGGCTACGATTCTCAAGACCTGCTACACCAAGCTGTCCCGTTGATCCGGAGAGGCTCCAGGCACACTTTAGGGGGATCCTGAGCTCATGCGACACGGTTCCTGTGGAGGTGCCGTATTACTACTCATGTTGGCTGCCAAACGACCTCGAAGACATCGTGGATCTTCAACGTGAGTTCACGGTTGCCGAAGTCACGGAGGCCATCTTCAGGTTACCCAACCGGAAAGCATGTGGTCCAGACGGGATTTTCAATGAACACATTAAAGGAGCCGTGGCGTTTGTACGTTGTTGGACTGCCTTATTCAATGCGTGCCTGTCCAGCGGAAAAATTCAAGAACCTTAGAGAGAATGCACCATGGTCGTAATCCCAAAAGGAAAGGGTGATCCAACAGAGCCCAAGTCCTGGAGAGGAATAGCGAAGAAGTCCTGCACCTACAAACTGTTTTCCAGCATCCTTACCCGACGTCTCACGGCATTTTTGGAAAGGCGTAATGCCTTACCAGAAGAACAACACGGTTTCCGGTGCGGTAAATCTACAATGTCAGCGTGTGCGATACTCCTCTATGACATCAAGATGACACTAAGGAGTGCAAGGCAACATCTCTTTGCTGTCTTTGTCGATTTTAAAGCAGCATTTGATTCCGGCTCAAGATGCATTGTGTTTTCCAAACTCTCACAGCATGATGTGACACAAAATATCCTGGGGCTACTGAAAGATATTCTACAGAAGAACCAGGTATCTATTGACGATGGAGTAGCTGAGAGAAATGGAGTAGAGCAGACAAGAGGGTCGCTCAAGGCGACAACCTAAGCCCACTGTTCTTCGCTGTCCTTGTCAATGACCTCCCCTCACACATCAAGCAGCGACACACCCACGTAAGGGTAATCATGTACGCAGACGACCTCGTTATGTACAGCCCGAGTAGATTTCACCTACAGCAAGCGCTGATAACTCTGCATAATTACATTGCGACTGTAGGACTTCAAATTAACAAGACAAAAACCGAGGCTATGAAGTTCAGAAGAGGTGGGAAGCTGGCAGGTAGCGACTCATTCCGCCTTGACGGACAAAGAGAATAGTAAACTCCTGTACGTATTTCTTGAAAATAGTAAACTTCTTTACGTATTTCGGCCTCACATTAACAACGACAGTTAAGTCATTCTCAGATCATATCGAGGAGCGAGCTCGGAAAGCGATCGTGGCCGCAGCTTTGATCGAATCCTCACAAAAACTTGCATTTGCTACGGCCGTGAGCTTATTCGATCTGAAGATCGCACCGACAGCCACCTATGGAATCCAGATCGTCTGGGAGAAACTAACCGTGCGTGACTTGACAACCTTGGATAGAGTAAAACCTGCATTTCTGAAAATGGTGCTCGGGCTGCACACGACATCGAGAAACCGATTGATGTACTTGTTGACCGATACGCCATCGTTTGAAGAAGACATACGCGAAAAATTAAATCTCCCAGTAGGTCCAGCCTACTGTACCTTCGTCGAAAAACAGAGATCGAAGCGACGGGAGATCGACCCACAGTTCATCACAACACCAGCAATGACTGACTCGAGCTGGAAGAGGACAAACAGAAAAAAAATATGATCCGATTCAATATATATATATATATATATATATATATATATATATATATATATATATATTAATCTTTCTGCGTCTGTCTGCTACGTTCACTCACCACCCTAGGGCAATCTCACTGCCACGCTCACGCCGTTGTCGGTGGCATGTCGTCGGACGTCAAGCACACGTAACAACCAACAACAACCACAACCAACTAACCAACAACTCTAATAATAATAATAATAATAATTTGATTTATGTTTATTTTACAAACAATACCACAGCGCGTGTAAACTACTACTTTTTTGGATAAATATGTTACAACCATTTCCCAAGGGATTTCGCTTGCTTCGATGAAAAATTGGTTCTTCTATGCTCTCAGTTTCTTCGAGACTGCACATTTTGCGGTTCTTGCGGATGCTGTAGGCACATCCGTTCAGTTTCCGGACCGTTCTGTCTTTAAAGACTCTTTCCACCAGGCTCACTCCTTGATCCAATTTACGCTCGTCCTCAAGCATGGTTGCACTAGATCCGTCTCTGCCGAGTCCGAGGACGCTAAAACGGCCACTACCGGGAATCGGGCCACGCAGTGTCCGGGGCTTTGCCCATCCTGTGCAGGTACTTCTGGAAGCACCCATGCTCCGTTATCACCTGCGTCAAGTGACAGGTGACGCTTCCGTAATCTCTGTAATACAATTTCTTGAGATCCGGCATGACTCGGGGGGTCCACGCTCCTAGTGCCTCCGATGGCGTTCGACTCCATTTTTGTTGCCACTATTCAGGCGTTTACTTCCTGGCTGCCACCTTCTGCCGTTCTCGGTTCCACCGAATCCGTTCCCAACTCAGCCTAGGCTATGGGATGAGCCTGGCTATCGCGATGACTGCCATCGTTTCAATCGTAAAGCGTAAAACACGGTCGACTCTGCGACGGAAGCGAGAAGCCTTCTTTTGCCCCCCGCCGCTCTTGGAAGGATCTAAAAAGTAAAGTTTTCGGGCTGACCTTCAGCCCAGATTTAACGTCCACGGAACTGTTTTTCACATTGCTTCATAGACGGACCCCCATACATACAAATGTGCAAACGTGAGGCTCGAACCTATGTGTCTCCTCCAATTGCGAGGCGCAGATTTAGGCCACCGCGCCACCGGGCTCGACTCTGGGCAAGATTTTGGCCGCGGCCCGGCCAACTACTACTAGTACTACTACTACTACTACCACTACCACCACTACCACCATGTGTTTGGGGTTCTCCGATGTTATCCTAATAACGCTCACCTAAGCGGCTCCAGCATACAGCAAAACAAATCAAGGACACTATCTAAGGAGCTTGGTAGCGAGGTTACGCCACGTCTGTGCATAGAACTCGGCTGAAGTTTCAGCGGGAGGGGAGTCAAATAAAGACGACAATCTGTCGGTCAACTCTTGTAGTTCTATGCTATAAACTTTCCACCCATCGTTATCCAATAATGCCCTAACCCTCTCCGCAGCCTGAGACAATGATGACACGATCGCGGGTGCTGTCATCATGACCGCGTCCGGCATACCTAAGCCGCCTAGAGAAACCAGAAGTATTACCTGATCCCTTGCTACAGCAGTAAGCTGAATATTTAGTATCTCCTCTAAAGTGTCTAAGCTAAGATTATTAAAAGGCTGTAGAAGTTCAGGCGATGAGGATAAATTGCAACCTCTAACTAGGTGTGTTAACTTCGTGGCTGAAAAGCAAAATCTAAGGAGAAACAGGCCTTAGTGGGCCCCTAATTGGGATAGTCTGTCTGTGGCAAAGTCCAGTTTGTCTTTCCGTGCAGCTAGTGCTTTTGCAATCTCATCCGGCAACAAGGGCACACCTAGCAGCTCCAAATCAGCCTTGTCATTAATGCGGCAGCCAGGAAGTAGGCTTATGAGGCCTGTTAAACCTAATGATTTAATTCCGTTATGGGCTGTAACATATACTTCACATTTGCCCGGGGGTAGAGTCAGGCCACTAATGACACCAAAGTCAATGACCTTTCGAATATCATCCAGTGCTGTCGAGGTTTCCGCCCAGAACGTTGTCATTCAGGTACCAGGCATTGAGAGGCGATCGCAGTGCATCCACCATCTCCTTGATACATAGACAGAAAAGTGGAGGACCCAGGGGATCGCCCTTCTAAAGACCTGTTTGCGATAGCATAGTGTTATGGGGCATAACTAGATGTGATGACTGATCGTACGCCAGATTCGTCTGGTGAAACAAAAAGGGTACCCACGACTTGACGGACCGGAGTAGATGGTCTCTTCGAACGCTATTAAAAGCGTTTCGGAAATTTAGTTTGACCATCAACGTGGGCACTTTGTTTGCTGCAGGAATGCCCGGGCACTGTGAACTGCTACCTTTGTACCGCCAGGGGTAGCGAATCCAAGCTGGTGTTTGCCAAGAGCTGCCAAAACAGTGTCCTTATTATCTTGACAGCTGATTTTGGCCGCCAATCGGCGAAGGACTGAAGAGCAGGCGATCGGGCGTAATGATCCATCTTTCCTCTTTAGTGCAAACATTCTTGCTCCGAAGATAACTGGCATAAAACAGGATGGAGGCAAGCCCCATTTTAGCACATTAACTACCTTGGCAATGGCGTCATCTAGTCGCTCAGCCGTACTGCCCAGTGCACCAGACAACAGGTCTTGTAGTAGGCGGAGTCTCATAAAATCCAACCCGGCAGCTGAACTCCGACTAAAGGTTTTCATAGCCTTCAATATATCGTCGCGCGAGACTAAATATGGAAGTGTGACCGCCAGGGGCGTGGGCATGGTCAGATTCCGAGGAGCATGTGGCTGTTTGAAGCGGAGTGCTTCCGTATTTTCGTTCATTGACGCTAGAGTATCTTCGGAGCTCACCAATCTAGCTGTAATGGAGATATCGCCTTCCGACAGTTTGACTTTCACCCGTCTGGGGAGGTCGTCGTCGAGATAGGCCTTAGATGCTGATCCCTCGTGCGCTATGTCCTTGAGCCTTTTACCCGCTGAAAATTCGCGTAAGTTCTTCCTGATTAAAACAGACAGGGACCGAGCGCCCTTGTCAAATCGAGGTAGCCGCAGCACGACCGGAGCGAAGGAGAACACCTTCTAGTTACAACTCAATGTTGGTGATATAATCAATCTTTGCGCGTGGAAACGTCCTTGCGCAGTTGATTCTATCGTCGACTATAAGCAAAAAAACAACGCCCGTTGTCGTCGGTAAAGCACTGATTTGAG
Organism: Dermanyssus gallinae; assembly: GCA_003439945.1. Taxonomy (NCBI): domain Eukaryota; kingdom Metazoa; phylum Arthropoda; class Arachnida; order Mesostigmata; family Dermanyssidae; genus Dermanyssus; species Dermanyssus gallinae. The sequence continues at coordinate 8,873 of QVRM01002524.1, read as the reverse complement.
ATAGCGTTTGACTCAATTAACAAGTACCATGGCGCTCTTTATATTTAACCACGTACTGCCATAAGTGTGCGAATTAGAACCGTAAGAAGGACCGCCTAAACCGCTGCCACTACTCCGCAGGGCCCCCGCTGGAACTGCACGAGTCCGAACGACGTTACGTCGTTCACGCATTAAATCTTGGAACGCTGGTCGAGTCACTCGACACCAAAGCTGGCCGTAGATACAACGGTCCAAAAAGTATCTCATACAACGTATAACGTCTCTGACAGCCAATCGACCTCGGTGGCTAAAGTTCATGGCTTTGGTCTTCCTGGTATTTGTCTTATGTCCCTTCGAGACAAGGAACGCCTCTATCACAGAGGTAACGCGCTAGATAGCACCTAGGTCGCAATGAGCAACCACGATGTCATCTGCATACATCACCGCCAGGGCCTTTTGGTATTTCTCTATGGTTCGAAACCGACAAGGTCAGCAAGGAAAATGGCGATTCTGCCCTCGTTATTCAAAGCCATTTGATGCTTACCTTTTACAGGTACGTACCAAGAAACCACTAATGGCCCTAATTAAAGTCTAGGAATTCAACTCCCAGATGGATTGTTGCACGGACAAATATACTTGAGTTTCACATCAAATCAAACCAGCTCATTTTTGAGCACGTACACAAGAAGCGAACACTGATCGATATACGCAAGGAAACGCAACGCATGAATCCTAACGAGAAACAAAACATTGCTTATTTGCAAAATTGCATTACAAATGTTTAAGTTTTCGAAAAACAATACATTTTGTAAAATAGAGTGGATTTAAACAGTCACATGCTCATATGTTTGAGTGTGTACACAGTAAACAGGTAACCCAGCTCTTCGGTGTAATACAGCACTGTAGCAAGGAAATACACTCAACATAACAGTATTGCCGATTTTGGTATGGTGGCTCTCACAACTCACAAATCATTTCAAATCTCCACAGCTCTTCACTTCGCAACGCCTGCCAATTCCCTCATCCGTCTGTTATACTAGAGCAGGAAGCAAGGTACTTTTAAATCCTGCATAAAAATACTTACAGAGGAGGATACGTATGCCTCCTGGTCGCTACCAGGATATGCGGCAGCCGGCACAAAAGAGAATCGGACCTAAGTTTTGTTTTGATCCGCGGTACCACAAATGCTGTCGCTCTATATAACCGCCTGCTCCGTCAGGGAATTACTATGTCTGTTGGTAATAAACCACGAGAGGTCTTATAGGTAAGCGTGGTCACTCTATGAATATATATTTTTTAAACTGGTAAAAGGTCATGGGCAGCGAACAGATTACTAACTGACTCGTAGCGCCGTCGGAAGAAGATGGCCGAAGTGTATAATTTTAAATCATCTGAATCCTTTGAAAAATGCCTCTGTTCCCACCACCCCACAGCAGGATTCCATAGCATAAAATAGGAACCAAGACACATTACCGCCTGAAAACGATCTTCCATATTGGCACCCAGCCAAAAACTGTTGGACAATTGAAACAGTCTTCTAGCGGGTCGAGACGTTAAGATATCAGTTTTACTCGTAATCACAACCACTCCGGACTCATTGAAAACTTTAACAACATTTTCAACCAGCTTAAGTGAAGTGTTAATACCACTAGAAACGTTAGCTAGGTCGAGCCGAACTGAGACTGTCGTGTCAGTAGCAAAAACCATGGACTTTCCCAGGTTATCGTGTTCAAGTCTCAAGAGAATGAAGTTTACATAAATGAACCAAGAACAGAGTTCTGTGGAATCCCTAAGCTTACAAGCTGCCAAGAAGCTTGAAAAGGTCTCACCTTTACAGACTGAGATCTATTCTCAAGGTAGGCTATAACCTAGCTAACTTTAGAGAACGTGCAACCCAAGTGGGTCAATATCTGGGTAAACAATCCATGGTTAAGACAATTGAGGGCAGACGCCACGACCAGGAACACGCCCAGGCAGGGCTGGTATAAGTAAAGTTTTCGGGCTAACCCTCAGCCAAGACCTAACGTCCACGGAACTGTTTTTCACATTGCTTCATAGACGGACCCCCATAAATACAAATGTGCAACGGTGGGGCTCGAACCCGCGCACCTCCTATGTGTCTCCTCCAGTTGCGAGGCGGAGACTTAATCCACCACGCCACCGGGCTCGACAGATCTAGTTCGGCCTAGTCAACCACATACTGTCACAAATGTGCTAAGTCTAAGTCTGTCAATCGGTTTTCACGAAAGCTGAATTTGTCTGATGAGCAGAAGTCAATGAAATTTAAATAACAAGTTAAGCTTAGTAGCGCTAAATATTCAAAGACTATTGAAACATAGTCAACAACATGAGATGGGGCGGTAGCTGGACGCAAGACACCTACCTCCTTTACTTGTATGAGGGGAGTACGTTGGTAGTAGTAGCCGTGTTAAAAATAAGTTAAATACTTTTTTCAAAGGAGCTGCAATAGCAGAGGGGGCTAATATTAATAGTTTAGCCGGAACACCCACTAGACCAACTAGCATTCATACTTTTTATCGCACCGTCAATATCAGAGACCTGCACCCGAGGCAACGAGAATGATGTTGCCTCCATTGGCCATAGTTTGTCAAGGCTGTGCTCATCAGTACACAAATTCAACGATCGTATGTTTTTTTTTTCTAATGGCACAGACAGGCCATCATATAATATAAAGTCTATTTTCCGTATAATACATTAGGTATATGTTACACACATCAACTAGCTAAGCCAATACGCATTGTGACTGTCACGTGTCCGTTTCGATGAGGCCAGGGCGACACCACTTCAGGAGTGTGCCCCGAACGGAGCACAACGTATGATTTTATACGTATGAACGTATGATTTTGTATCCAACCGTAGCGAAATGTAAACTAAGTTTGTCGGCGATTGATTTGGGCTTGCAACTTTTATTTTTAAGTTTGCCATATATTTATTGTCATAAGCATTTAATTATGTGGACTAGAGACACTTTCTACGGAATCTCCGGAAGCCCTGCGGCTGACGGAAGAGACGCTTCCACGGCCGCGGCATTGCCGCGCTGAACCTTGATCGATATGCGCTGCAACAGATGTTCGCTAGCTCGGGGGTCTTGAGTTGCAGTGATGATTTTCCGGCCCAGTTCCTTAATAAATTGCATAGACTCCGGTCCGATCGGTCCAAAGGTCTCGACGGCGATCGGCTGAACCATAAATTGCGACGCTAGTTACTGGTATTAAGGGGCTTAGCTTAACATCTCAGTAATTGTCCATCCCGTTCAACTAAACGGCTTGTGTCTCCGGAGACGGTAAGGGAGTCGCCATGGCGGGCTTCTTGTCCTTACAGTGCACACGACCACGGCGTTGCGCGTGACGTGGCCAAGCCAGCTACCCTTTATACAAACGACAGAAGAGGCAGCACGAACTTTACTTTTGCACATCACCTTCGTACGAGGCTGACGGCGGTATGAGTCCTCGATGGGACGATAGGTTTAGTATTGTTCTCCCGAAGTCGCTTTCATTTGCAGCAGTCGCTTATAACTCTACAGGGCTATGTAAACCGGAACAAATTGAAGATCAATGCAAGCAAGACAAAAGCATTGAAATCCCGACGAGGAGGAAGATAGGCCAAAAGCGATTAGCTCCGATTGGATTCAGAAATAGTCGAAATCTTCCATACTTTCTCTACCTGAAACTCGTGTTTTCTGCACGTGGCACAAGCTTCTCCAGGCATGTTGAAGAAAAAGTCCGAAAAGGCCTACAATCCTTTTACAGTGTCAAGGACCCATGCAGACTGTCGATGGAGGTTGCTGTTAGCCTGTTTAACCTGGGATTGCACCCACAGCATCTTACGGTGTTCAGGTGATCTGGCCGTGTCTCACGAGATCGAACCTAAGGGCGTTTGATCAACTCAAAGCCAGTTTTCTAAAGAAAGCATGAAACGCACTAGCCTAAATAGGTTCGTGTACTTACTGGCATCGTCGCCGTTATTCGTTGAGGACTTACAGAGGATGTACAACCTGCCGAAAACGACGGTTTTTAGACAACACGTCTTTGGGATTGGGAAAATAAAATGGCCGACATCGACCCGCTGTTTTATGAAACGAAAGCAATGACGTCGGATTTGTGGAGAGCCTGCAGTTATGAGAACCGGTATCTAATCACCAGATTTGCCGTCCACGGCTTCCATCTAAAGATCTGTGCGCGCGAGACGTTTCGTGAGATCTCGGCGGAGTGTATATGTGAACTTTGTGGCTGCCCGTGCGATCTATATCGCCTTCGGCGTTGTGAAAGGGCAATTCCGCTGTCTCAACTCTGGAAATGCGATGTCTATGATGGATATTCGTAAACCAATCATTGGTTATTGAAACTACTACTATAGTTACTGGTATTTCGTCACTTTTCGGTTCTCTGCGCGCCGGGCGCCTGCGCCCACTTCACGGCTCGTGTTTTGAACGTAGCTTTTGACAAGCGTACATGACACTGTAACATCCCACACGAGAAGACGACCACGAGCCCAGGAGGTAAGACTTTTTCCGTCTGGCCTCAGCTGACTATTCCGACTAAGACCGACAGGCTCCTTCACTGCCGGGTTGTAGGCCGAGTGAAGAGCACGAAAGATAACGTCGTTGATGGCGAAATGACGTGAGTGCCGCCCAGCGCTATAGCGATACGACAAGGCGTGTTCACCTGTGGCGCTTACTGGTGCTCTGCATAGGTTACATGAGTGGGGTGCGCAAACGACCTTCCTTACCGCCGTAAGCCGGAAACGATGCGGAGTGCGTGGTTGTTCAGCATCGTTCCCAGCTGCGGTGAGGGGAGGGCTTGAAGCAACTTGCCACTAATTTGATCAAAGCACGCTTTTAAACGGGCCCTCCCTGAGCTGTCGGGAACCTGATTTTCTAAGTCGCCATGGAGCCGAGATACCACGAGTCGATCCATAGATCCTTGCGTTATGTGCTCCGGTACTAAATCCCACTAGTCGCGAAAGTTAGCGAGTGCTGCCTGCGTTGAGTCGGCAACCCAACTTTCAGTCGAAGGGGCCCCGATGGCAACGACAAGCTTCTTAACTTCGGACAACGAGCCCAGGTAGCACGATAGGGCAATGTCGACCGATGTGCATACACCTAAGCCCCCAGCACTAACGGGAAGCGCGAGTCCAAGACAGATCTTTTAAATCAACGTTTAGCAGGGATTGTAAGATCTCCCGGAGTATCTCATTAAAGCAATGTAGTAGGTTGCGTCTTCTGAACGCTGGCGAACATCGGAGTTGGTACATTAGGCAATGCGTTGAGAGACTGTGTCTCAATAGATACAATGCTGGGTGCGCGGATAAGGCTTTAAGTCAGCGGCAATATCTGTTAGTGTCTGCGAGCTTTTCCTGAGGGCACCCTCTACCGCCGCTTCCGTGAGTGGCGCACCCAGTAGTTCTGTCGTCGGTTACCTCTCTGAGGTATGGAAGCTGCTCCCTTACCAATTTTGAAGACCTCGCGCGCGTATTTTGCGAAAGCCAGAATATCTCATACTTATTGTCGTTAAAACATAAGCCTGATTCCGCCCTAAATGCTCTGACTCTATTGATATCCTCAATAACCATCAAGCTAAGGTGGCGTCGTCGAAATACCACGGCCGCATCTCCAACACCAGTCGGGCCTGGAGATCAGAGATGCCAACGCAGAAAAGTGCTGGACCGCAAGGGTCCCCGTGCTGCACGCCACAACATGATTGTATGGTCTCTGCTTACCAGAGGAGATTTGTGGGAAATCGGTACATCTGATAAACGACTGGAAAAAGCCCCGGTACTTTGGACTTCGCAGCGTTCAACAAATGGTAGCGGTGCATTTATTTAAACGCGTTTTGAAAGTCAAGTTTAACTAAAACCTGGTCACGGCGGGTCTCGTGGAAACCCCTTGTAGCGTGTACTGCTGCTTCTGCTCCACCCTTAATCCCGCAGCCAAGCTGCATCGGAGCCACGAGCTCCAAAATGCGTGGCAAGAATTTTTGATCAGGACTTTTCGCTAATCGGCTAAGGCTCACTAATCGTGTGACCCGTGCTGGAAGTTGAGACTGATGGGAGCTCTACTTTAGCAAGCTCTCTACCGCAGGATTTGTTAAGGTATTTCCACAAATGTCGCAAGTCCGATTTGATAGTATTAAACCGATTTTTAGAGAAAGCTTCTCCAGCTAGGCAAATAGGTCGTAAATACCGCAGGCATGAGTAGGCCCTTTTGAGGCATGAGTACGCCTATGCACTACGATCATACAACTCCAGGATCACTCCAGGTACAACCGAAACGGGTTTACCGTCATTGACAAAGATAAAAATCGGATAGTAATTTGAAATAATGAAGTTTTTAATACAGCTGTCTCAATTGAATTAAACAGAACAATTTTCGACAGCTATATGACAGCCATACAGGTTGCTGAGCTAAGACGGGTTACCCTATCTATCGTGTGAACAAATCCCCTCGACACAAACAGAGATAGGTAGTTCATAGAAGGAGCATCAGCCAACATATTGATATTAGAGTCTCCTATTAGTATGCAGAGCAGGCTTCGCGGCAATAAGGTTTTAAGAGTATCAAGCAGTACGTCACTATGACTAACACGGCATGAGTAAAAAGCAATAACAAATCCATCAACCTCTCGACCGTCTTTTTAGGTGGATGCAAACCGCCTGACTGAACATGACCATCTAGACTACCAACAGATCGAAATGAGAGTATTGGCGAGTCATTTAGATAAGTTTTACTAATGGCAACGACAACTAATGGCAATCCAGAATCATAAAGTTAACAATGGTGTTAAGAGATCCACGAGCTCTTGAAAGCAATGAGCAGCTTTTGGGCTAAAGACTTATGATTTCCTTGAAAGGCGCGAACGATCTGTGGCTTTAAGCTGAGGAACCGGTTTGGGAGTGTTCTTCGGAATAATCGTAGGCCGGGTAGGTTTACCCGCATCTCTAACCCCGATGCCTAGTTGACTACCACTGATCTCACGACGGCCGCATATGATCGCGGGAAGTTGAGCATAGTTGGAGTCACCTTGCGGACATTCTGTAACAGGATCCGTTGCCTGCATTGGGACAGAATTTCACAGTCACTTGATGTTGTGTGATCTGAATTGTATCAATAATTTACGTCCCTCTTGATCCTCGCTGGTCTTCGTTTGGATGAGAGGGGTGCCTGAGCCTAATAATAAGTTTTGAAAAGCTTACTTTCAACAGAAATCCTAGATGATTCCTACAGTGGTTTGAATCAAACTCTAGCAAAGAATATCCGGTCCGTAAACAAACAAAGCCATTTTACTTCATTAAAAACGAACCGCCAGATATAATGACTTTTCTACAATCTTAAAAAAGAACCAAGTGTTACTTTAAATGCGGTCTTTATTTAAGAAAACTTCTTTGAATTTCCAAATATATTTTATTACGTTAGGTTGTACCTTACTCGACTATGTAGGTTTCAATTATAGCCCACACCACGCAGGACCGGTTGTGGCTTTAAACAACGCAAAAACAATATCTTTTTCATCGAATTTGTTGCGGCCCAATTTCCTACTAAAAGCGGAAACTCTTGTTCTAGTACGCACTTCTTTGACATACAACGGAGGAACAACCCCGTTTTCGTTGTATATATTTAAAGTGCGTTGCAAAAAATACATGTTTTTGGTAATAATTCGGCTTGATTTATTTAAATGTCTTGACATTTGATAGAGCATATTGTACATGACGGATTTCAAGTCTGGTATTAACTTCGTTGCAATCTCACAATTCGGTTCATACAAAAATAAAAAGTGGTGAAAAGTGTTGCAAAATATTAGCAACAATAACATGCTAACAACACAGCTCTGTTTGTAAAGGATAGTCAATACTACAACTGATATACGAATCCCGGGGATCAAATGTCAGGAATATTGTCTGGCTAAATCATCATTCTATAGCTTTTTTGTGAGAGGGAAGATGCTTTTTGCACACCCAGAGCGGGCAGTGTGAGACTCGTTGCCGATGTTGTTGGCATAATACCCACTAAAAACCTCTAACCTAATTGGCCTCAGGAAGAGGCGAGAAGCTGGAACCATTCTTTAATACTACTTCAACCCCTACTTCTTCCTTAGGGTTGCGTGAACAGAGCGCACATCGGCGGTCTGCACCAATATTTTTGTTCAATAATCGACGCGGGCAAAATAATTTATGATGCGCCAGCTTTGGGTATCTTGCAGGAGGGCCTGAGCCATTTGTTCACATGTTACCGGGAGTTCCCGGTCTAAAAACCTTCAGAGGCTTCAGAGGACGCCGCGGCACGCCAGCTTCTCAGCAGCGCCCGGCGATCTGCTCGAAGGAGAGGCTGCTCAACACCATGAAGCTCAACACAAGAAGCTGCAGGCCCTCCTGCGCAAGGAAATCTCCAGGACTAAGGATTGCTCCTGGAGGGCTTTTCTCGAAGAATTGGAGGACGACCCCTGAGAGCGTCCGTACAAGAATGGTAAGGGGGCTTGACCCCCTTCAAGCGCAGAGTAGTGATAACGCCGGAAGAGGTGCGGGAAGCAATCAAAGCGCTCAGCACCCGCCTTTCGACTGCGCTCCTCACCTACAGGCTCCAGGGAGAACAAAGAGGACTTCCGGAAGTGACCTTACAAAAAGTGCTGGACGCTGCGGCACGCCTCAAACATGGAAAGGCGGCGGACCTCGACGGTATCCCGGTCTCCGCGGTCACGACGCTCATAAAAACGGCGGCGAACGGGGTCATTAGGTCGGGCTCGTTTTCAGACCAGAAGGTCGCAGGCTTTGTCCTTATACCTAAGGGTCTCAGCTCATACCGCCCCGTCTGTCTACTCGGTCCCTGGCCGAAGCATTTAAGTCAATCGTAGAGGCACGCCTCCGGGACTTTGCGGAAGAGA
>QVRM01002523.1:0-77929 GCA_003439945.1 Dermanyssus gallinae | reverse complement strand
ATAACTACTTTTATAAATTTTATCCTCACTCCTAAATAAGACACCCCTCCCTTCCAATGAGAAAGTTATTTTCTTACCGAATTCTACCAAACCTTAAAATAAGTACATAGAGTGTAGCACGTTTGCAGTGTATGGAAGGGAATTATTTTAATATTTTAGTGCGCCAGTTGCTTCTTCTAGTCATTCCCCATAAAAATAAGAAAAATACATATTCGTTAAAATAGAAATTGTGCCCGCGGAAACGCTAATTGTGTAACTAATTAGACATTGTCGTCGGACAAATTTCTATCTAGCTACTACAGGAGGGCGACAGATGACGCACGGGTCGTCAGCGTAGAATGACTTAACGGGGAGAGATTGACGAGCGTCAGTACAGAACCACGCACAACGAAAAGAACTACAACACCACCAGCAAATAAACACAGAGCAGCGGCAGCACCGTTGACAACGAGTTAATAGTGAAAGTAAAAGAGTGCCTACGTCCCTCAAGTCGTCTACGAACAGTGCTCGCTGTCACTAGCGTAGCCCACCACCGATGGAATGGTCTCTATGCGATTCACTGGCTCTATGGAAAATGGAAGAACCTTCATTGACACATACTACACATACTACATGCATAGATACATATGCAAACTACGCATTTGTTGACCGCCCCTTTTATTAATACAAAGCGACCCCACCGCGCAGGCTCTCGATGGGGCATGATTTCTTCTTGATGTGCCGCTACGCTCAAGTCGACAAGGCAGCGAGGGAGTTAGAGGCGTGATGTGGGCGCTAGCTATGTCGGGACTTTGTGATAGAAGCGCTAAAGCGTGAAGGCCCGAGGCAACAGCAGGAGCAGCAGTCGACAGCCGTGGTAATTGACAACGCCAGTTGCAATCAGTGTGAGCGACAGAGACGCTGACAAACGCATGTCGCCGCCTAAGGAATGCGTCACCGGCCCATATTGAACGGAATGGATTAGGCACGTCCTCTAACGGAATAGAGAAATACTCATGATCCGAGATCAATCTCCGCAATGTGGACTGTATTTACCAAGGTGTCGGCCTTTTCATCGGATAGCTTATTGCTTGTTGGTGCCTGGCTATGACAGCTCGACATGCAAAGCGAATAATGTGCACCCGCCTGCATCTAGTACCAGTAAAATAGGGTGGAGAACATGGGTGGCGACTGCGCCACCACGAGATGCCGCCTTGCGTAACGCGAGAAAGCATACCGTGCTCAAGTGTAGACTCGAGCAAACCACACCAAGACTTGTGGCACCGAGCCAGCAGGTGAAACAGAAATTTTTTTGCACCCTCAAAATAGCTTGAAGATGGTAGCAATTCCTATGGTGTCACATGTCGACATTTGAGACTTTAACGAGAAAAGGCTCGTGCAAGCGCGTGCATTGCACGTGAATCCCGCACCAAGGACTCTCCGTCTGACATGAACGTAATACCGTTTAAGCCGGAGCTCATCCGGGGCAATCGATTACAATCACCAGGGGCTTTTCTGGGCTATTAGAGCAAACTGGGCTTTATTCATTTATCTTTAAGGACATTTCCTTGTTTGTCCAACAAACTAAGCCACCCCAACCGACGCATTTGTTGTAACTAGGTACATCACTTTTACCCGCCTGGCTATATAATTCTACTCAGTACATACGTACTCGTGCGTATACTTTGACCTCACTTTCAGCTACCGTTTCTGTACTAGATGACGGGGGCTCCAGTGCGAAACTCACAAGACTTGCGAATTAAGCCTTAGATACTGTGGGGTTTTAGATTAGAATACAAGCGTGAGCTTTTTCGACTGCCGACAGATGCCTTTGAAGTCGACGCTGTCAACAAGTCGATCCATTGTGCTTGGAATTGGAAAAATAAATTGCAAGGTATTAGATACGTATATTCTTTGCTTAGATTCTACTAAATGCGTCGAAACCGTGGGGTGAGGAGATCTTAGTACCAAAGTGAGATCGACTTACAGCATACCAGAGCGCAAGTTATAGAATTCAGTGCGTGTTCACCGACCCTGCCTTCCAATGGATGACCATTGAGAAGAAGGTTGATGTGTCAACTCATGTGTAAAAACACTTATGTCCAGCGCACGCGTCATTGATACAAAATACTATTTTCGTGATTACTTAGCATCGACCAAATGGGCTGACAAAAGACGCGGGGGATATAGTAGTGATTCTGACACTAGTTGCAGGAGTCGCAAGTTCGATCTCATTGCAGGAGTTGATTTTGCACGGTCTCTATAAGAACCGTACCATATACGAAGGACACATTTCTGCGAACCTAATAATGTAATTTCCTGCGTAATAGACACGTAGATAGAAAAGTTGGGCGCTTGGAGAATAATATGCTTTCGTACGCCTTCCTTATTGTATACATATGTATATGCTGAAAATAGAAAACGTATATAGTGTATGAATGACAAGGTTCTCCCGTAAAACGTCAGATGGTGATTGCTGTTTTTTGCGGACTGATACTGTGGTGTCACCACTCGAGGTCTATCTCAGCACGGTTGGTGTTAGCACTAGCAGCGCAACATCATAAATACAAAACTGTTTTTGCGTTATTTTCTCGAGTTAATGGCCCGCGTTACTAGACACGCTCCGTTTTTGTTTACTCTTCGTTTCGTACAGTCCCTTTTCGTTGTTGCTGCTGGTAATGTTTGTTGCTACCATTGTTGCTAGCGATGGACGATTCTTTCATCTTTTGTAGATCGTTCCCGGCCAGGGGGTCTGACACAAGCAGGGGTCGAGGGGCTTATGTTTGGTCGGATTCATGCGTCTGTCTGTCTCTCTGTCTGTTTGTCGGGCCCTCTGTGTCCGAATACTCTCTGAAATCGTAGAAAATTCTCAGATGGCCACCGTCGATTCGTACGTCGAATGGGGGGCAGGGGGAGCCTTCTTCCTTGAGAAAACGACTCGGCGCCGACCCTTCTTGGCGTCGAGGTCGAAAACAAACGAATGGATATTCAAATAGCCCACCATCTCGTCTCTTTGAGATCCGAGATGTGTTTTCTCCTTTTTTTTTCTCGTTTTCTCTCTAGGCCTCGGAGTCACTCATCGAGTTCCTCACTGACCCCAGACGTCGGCCCACCGTTCTCCCCCCGGGCCGCAGGCACGGACGGCTGGGAGGGGGCGGCTGGCAGATACCTCGGCCGTACGAGCAGCTGCTCTGTCCACGCACTAGGCTTGTCCGGTAAGCGTACGGAGCCATAGTGCCATTGCATCGGTCGTCTTTTCTTGGTCATCGCCGTCGTCATGATCGTCGAGTTGTTCGTTGGACTGCCAACGATTGGAGCGCCTGCAAGTTCGCATTCGAGCTTCGACTCCCCCCTGAGTTTCAGCGGACATCCGTCTCGTCTTGCATAGCAAATACGCTTGCAACCGAAGCTTCCTCTGAAAACGTGCCGCTTCTCTACATGCAGTGAACGGACATCAGCAGCAGCATCAGCGAAACGCCGAACGGCGCCTCGTTCACTTGTGCGCTCTGTGCGCATTGCTGGACGCCATTTTCGCAATTGTTGCTACCGCAGTTTTCTGCATGCTCTTCTTCTCCGATTCTAGGGTATCCGTCGAACGATTGGAGCCGCTCCGGTTCTTTGTCGAATCAGTCTACTTTTGAATATATATATATATATATATATATATGTACGTACATATACTCTGTTGATCTTGCCTTGTCTCTTCACGTTTGTCCTCTGTGTCTCCGACGGCACTCACTTTGCAAGCTAATATCGCCCGTCAAGATCAAAGGTAAATGCGTTCAACAAAGGATCTACGATGGGCACGACGCAGGTAAAACCTAAACGTATAATACTAATAATACTATTATGGCAGTCAAGCGACGAAACATCTCAAACCCTGCGGCCCGCAAAACAACGCAAAAGACACACTTATAAAGATTTCCGATTTCAAATCAAGACACATTTTTTGTTGAGCGAGCGTTCCGGGACCACGTCACGAACAAAATATTTGTGCACAAAATACCAAATTATGTTTTCACAAACCGGTCATATTGACCGTAAAGTGCAGGAAAAGCTTGCCAGCATGTTCGTACTAAGTTTCCTTTTCGTTATCAATATTTGCAATATGTACGGGTTCTTCCGTTACGTAATGCTTAACTTTAGATTTAGCGGGCCTACCATTATCTGTTTGTGAAGAGAGCATATCCTGAAAAAACATAGTTAAGCGCGAGTACCTTTAAAATCCTCCAGTTAATGATTCGTACACACACTATGTAATAATAATCAAAATTTTTAGAAGTCGTTACAGCAAATTTCTTTCTGATAGAACATGCTCTGAGAAGTCTTGTTTTAAAGTGAGAATGAAATTACTATAATTTGTGACATTGGTGTTGTTGCTTAACATAGGTTCATAAAACGTGTTGTTGCAAGACAACCAGTTCTCCTGTACAGGAGCTAAGCACATCGTCGTGTCTCAAAAACATATAACGCTGATCAGAAGATGTGACATAGTCGTTTAGAAGAAAATTCGCAAAAATGAAGTTTAGTTAACTTTTACACCCAATGCCTTAAAAGCATAAACTTTTGACTATTCACAGCGCTCAAAACAAACACAATCAAATATGATCATTTTGGTACCAAATCTATGGTAATGCGAGCCGTGGATACGGAACTAGTAAGATTCTCGGAGGGCATGTCAAAATCGAGTGCATGCACAAATAAGTGTGTGCCAACGTTGTGGCTGTGGCGCGACAGGTCAATGATAGTGAACGTTGCCACACAGTCATTTACGCATGCACTCAATCTCCACATGCCTTCCGAAAAATCTTAATAAATCCGCAACCGCTCGCAGTACCATACATTTAGTACCAAAATGATCGCCATTAAATGCATATTAGCTAAATGCGTTGAGCGCTGTGAATGGTCGTTATGATTTTGACGCCTTTGGCGTGAAGGCCATAAACTACTATATTTTTGGCGAGTTCTCGTCTAAACGGCGATGTTGCATCTTCTGGCTAGCATTATACGTTCTTCAGAAGAAGCAGAATTTTTTCACGAGCATGACGGTTTGCTTAGTTTCTGGTTGTCTCGCAATGGCACATTTTATGTTCATAATTTGGGCAACAACATCCAGTGTCACAAATTGTAGTACCTTTACTTCCACTCCGAAAGAAAACTTCTCGAGACCATGTTCTATTGAAAAAATATTTGCCTTAACGAGCCTTAACCACAATTTTTTACTATCGATCTTCATACTGTCCTTTCCCTGTATATGGTTCGTCTATGCCATGTGTTTACTAAAAGAGCTTCAATTGTATCAATTTTAGCAACAGTTGTCCAAATATATTTATTGCACAGGGTCACACTCGGCGTGAATCACGAGCCAATCGCTTTAAAGAACAATGCGGGTCAACAGACATATGTGTTGCTATTTTCATGAGATGTTAGAATAAAAAATCTGAGCACGTTTTGCATAATCCTTCTCGAGTGCAAAGCTGAACTCCTTCAAAAGCAAACGAGGTTCTTAGAAACGAAATGTTCCTCTGCCCTGGATCAGGAAAATGAAACGGTCCTTAATATATACACATTGTTTTGTGAACACAGGGGTGTAGATAGCGGGGTCAGAATCAAGTTAACGTGGAGTCGCCTCAAATCAGGCTGCTTGAACGACTTCCTTTAGAACAGGGGCAAGGTCGATGGACGCCGAAGGCTCGCGTATGCCTATCCTTTGACAGATTCGTACCACTAAGCACAGGTGAGTACCACTAAGTACCTATAGTGTGGCAGAAATATCACTTTAAAGGTTATTTTAGAACTGTGATATATCATTTGAATTCACTGGCGTATATGCAATTTGCGTAGGTTCCGACTGCGATGCCACATAGCCTTTGCACTTCAAACGAGAATAGGAACTTTCAATGAACTTTTTCCGTATTTTAAATAGATGTGTTTCGTGGAGATTTCAAGGAGAGAGAGAGGGTTCGTGGAGATACAAAGCACAACCCCTGGCAATATCACCTGCGAATAGAGTTAGTAAACGGTGATAGTAATGAGCGAAAGTAGTTGGCTTGTAAACGGAAAATGCGTGTAGAAATAGCAAAAATTAGTTTTGCTTTTTTTACACACATTTTGCGTTTACGAAAAAAAAAGTGAACATGCAAAGCACGGTCTCTGGTAATATCACCTACGAATAAAAATAATAAAACGTGATGATAATGAACAAAAATAGTTGGCTTGTAAACGCAAAATGCGTGTAGAAATACCAACTCTCGTTCTTTTTTAAATAGCAAAACACGAAACGATTTAAAGGGGCCGCGGGTTTAGAATAGAACCCGCGTCTTATGACATTACATTGCAGGCGATGTCCTCTGCACAGCTTTGCCGACGCTATTTTAGCATCTCTGTCTGTACGACGATTTTAACTAATCGACGAGACATAACAATTAAAGCTCACAACTGTGCACACATGCACACGCTTAGGAGGGCTATGCAACCGTCTAGCTTAATCGCCTGTAGTTCTTTTTTGTTTAATGTAACTCCCCCTTGTTCAGGTGCAGCTATGTTTAAAAGCAAGCACTTGCACAAAACAGCATCTAAGATCTTCATTAATGACAGAAACCATAGTTGTGCTGTAATTAATGTCTCTGCTAGGACAGCGACTGCGACTACCCTACTGGCGCGAAGACTACCAGTACACTATTTAGACAAATTTAAAAACACATTTCATAAATACGTAACCTTTGCCATTAATTCCTAAACCAGGCCCCTAATACTATTTGTTTCATCAATTATTAAAATTCTGTCCTTCCAGACTAAATTGTCTTTATGCAACAAAAAAAATATATATATCTGTGGTGATATATATGTGGTCAAGATGGCTTTCGACAGTGGTCTAAGATGTGAAAACTTTCTCGTCGCAAAAAACTTTGAGGTGAATTGTAATATAAATAAGCACGACCAAGTCAGTATATGGCATACGCGGTAGAATACTCAGCATGCCTATGATAAGCCCGGGAGTCTGCGGTTAGTCGCCACAGATTTACGCCACACTTGAGCCTTTGAGTGAGGGTCATGAAGATACATAAGGAAGCCGGACGACGATGAAACAAATGTACGATGACACTGCAGCAAAATGAATCAGAAAGAACAGCTCCTGCTTGCAAAAATAACACCCTAGTTGTTGTGCTCGAGTTTGCAGAGGAAGAGTAATAAAAAATAGCTGGCTTCCAGTGAGTTTAAGATCCACACACTTACTAAATTTAACGTAAGGCTCGCTGTACGTACTGCAATATATAGAAGCAAGTAAAAAAAAAAATAACTTTAAATGTATGCGGACGAATAGTGTCATGATGAAATACGACTCATCTACGATCCTGCCACTATTCTGAGCATATACCGACGACGACTTGGTTATGGCTTCAAACTATCTAACTGCTGGCAGACTTTTTTGCGCTTAATTGTCGCCTTGTTCCAGAGTCATAGTGTATCACGCCTCTTCAATTCTACTACAGATACACTATTCAGCGTATCAGGCTTTCTTGGCGTGAAGACCTGAGTTCGCAACGATGCTCAGCCCGGCGTTTCGCTTCGTCCATGGTCTTGCGAGACCTAAGTTGTTACACACGGCCTATTTTTATTGCTAGTAATTAGGTTTATCAGGGATGGATACTCTCTGTCCTTTTCGAAAAATAAAAACGCAGATGCTCAGGCAGTTCATACGTCACTTCTGGCGAGCCTATGCAGTACAGCCCATTCATGGGCATATTTCACATAAATCCATGCTACGCGTTCAGCATATGTGCTATTTGGTTAACTTCTTCTAAATATGCAGGGTGTCCTAACGAGAGCGAAATAAAATATTTCCATCGTTCCAAATAAAATGCGCTTTTTTTAGTTCAATCATGATTTTGATTTATCCGTAAAGTAGATATATGGGAATTATATATGTGGCAAGTGAGTGCTTCTTGATATTGTTTGAACCACATGTTCTTGAGATCCATGCCATCCAAATGAGGGACAATATATATCTGCTCTCTTCGTTTATACCGTGGAAGATATTCACGGATCTTTCACACAAAAGCGATTCAACTTACCCACTACATTGCGGTACGAACGCCCGCAGTGCCAGACCCGTAGACAACACATTTGACGTCGGCGGTCGATATAAAAAAGAAGCTGTGTCTACAAACTACTCTCAAGCATGCTGACAAGACTTCTCACGGATCTTCTGACAGCACTGGGGTTTCCTCCAGATGAGCAGCATGGCTTCAGGACCGGGCGTTCCACTATCTCAGCCTGCGAAGTACTTCTTGAGCAGATCACAATCTCATTAAACCGGAAAAAAACTCCCTTTGTTCGCGGTTTTAATTGATTTAAAATCTGACTTCGACATGTATTAAAGAAGTTAGGACAGGCTGGAGTTGGACCACGAATGCTCACTCTACTCTGCGCACTTCTGAGGGCTAACCAAATTATCCTCGAGGATGGTGTGTGCGAGCATAACACGTTTGACGACTGGGTATCCGCAAGCCGACAATATCAGCCCATTACTATTCATAACGTTTCGGCAGTCCATTATCACCCCGACGCACAAAAAGGGTTCTCGTGCAGCGCCAGAAAATTACAGACCTGTGTCTCAATGTTCAATACCTTGTTTGCTAATGGAGAAAATAATTGTGGCTGAGCTTTACACATTTCTTGATTCTAAAGACCTGTTGGACTCTTCACAACATGGTTTTACAAAGGGTCGATCAACGGGTACCCAGTTATTGGAAGTAGCTCACGATTGGGCGCTTGCCCGAAATCGCAACATCCCTCTGCATGTCGTTTACTTTGACTTTTCACGTGCATTTGACCGCGTTGACCATCATCTGCTTCTGACAAAGATGTCAGCGTTAGGTATCGGCCCCAGAATCATAAACTGGTGCAGAGCTTACCTGAGAGACCGTACATTTGTCGTCAAAGTTGAGAATAGCTATTCCGCGGTCGGCAGGTGTGTATCTGGCGTCCCGCAGGGCTCATGCTTAGGCCCCCTAATGTACACTATATTTGTACAGGATCTCGGGGTAATGCTTCGAGATATTGGTGTTACATATAAGCTGTATGCGGACGATCTCAAAATCTATGTTGAGGCAAAAAACGACAGCAACATAGCTATACTACAGAAAGCGATTGACACCGTATCCCTTTGGGCAGAGGACAACCGCATGCAATTATCTTCTTCCAAATCTGCTGTTCTCAAGACATTGCCAGATACTACTCAGTATATGCTAAACAACCAACCCATTCCTGAAGTCTCACGCTACAAGGACCTCGGGGTAATCTTCGACCGCCAAATGAAGTTTAGACCTCACATGGCTGAGGTTGTCAAGGCCGCGTCTCGAATATGTAATCTCATAATGCGGTCTTTCATTATACAGGACCATAATGTGTACCTAAAGCTGTATCAAACCTTAGTGGTACCAAAGTGGACTTATTGCTGTCACGTATGGGTGCCATTCTATAAACGAGATGTTGACCTTTTGCAGAGCGTGCAGGATAAGTTCGTGAAACGAGTTGCTCGCCGGTGTTGTCTACCACGCGAGCGTATCACATTGCCTAGTGTTAGTGAATACCAATCCCATGCCGATTACCGCATGTTTAAACAACTAGCGCGTCAGAAACTTATTACTAGGTATTTTGTTCTAAGACCAAATAATCTCCGGAGCGGCGTTTCCATCCACCCCCACGAGATTGCTCGGGTGGACGTTGTAAACAACACATTTGCCTGGAGGATTGCACGTCGTTCACAGATTCAAAACGACTTTGCTTCTATTGTAATACCCCTTTTTCAATAAAGGTGATATGATATGATATGAACGTTACTCAGTGATCTGCCACGCATCATGAAAGAGCGGCACTCAACGGTCATGACCCTGCTCTACGCAGATGATCTGGTAATATTCAGCAGAATTCGTACGGACCTGCAGGCTGCTCTTTGCACACATGATGAATATTTCTCGCAGAATGGCCTCATAACCAAGGCTGTTAAGTTTCGGCGTGGTGGGCAACAAGCCCGCGCAGATAAACTGCGATTTCACGGTGAGCAAGTGCAGTTTGTAGAGACCTTTTGCTATCTTGGGGTAATTTTTTATCTCGTGGTACAAATTTTTCACAACATGTAACTGAGCGTTGTGGAAAGGCGCTTATCGCGGCAGTGGGTATCAGAAACCCAACACAGTTGTCCGTTCAGACGGCAATGACGTTACTCACGCTCAAAGTGGCATCCGTAGCTGCTTACGGTATTCAAGTGACATGGAACATCTTAGCACTTCGCAGTTATGGCAGTTGGATAGGGTAAAGCCAGCCTTCTTGAAGCGAGTACTTGGCCTTCCGTCAAATTCGCGCAACAGATTAGTATACATGCTCGCGGGTTCAATATTATTTATTGATGAACTTGTAGACCGCTTCAATTTGCCGCAGACAGTCGCCCTGGAAACGTTTTGGCGTGGGTATTCTCAAAAAGTGCCTCTTATTCCCAGAGAGTTTTATCTATCACCAGCTATGACTAACCAGGCCTGGAAGGACTGTCTCCGGCCATGTCGTCACCTCACTACTTGCTACAGTGTTAACGGATTTCATCATCTACTATGCCGGTTTGCTGTGTTTCATGAACCCAAGGAGGACTGCAAAAGCTGTCGTTGTGGCGGTCCATGTCCCCTATACCACCTACCTGATTGTACGGAATCCGTGTCGCTTTCACAGCTTCAGCGAGAATGCTCATAATTCATTTTTACCGTGTTTGTTATATATATTATGTTCGTATTTACATTTCCAAACAGGGTGCATTTTAAATAAATGAAATACAATATTTGACGTCGAGCGGTCGCTTTAAGTGTGGTAGCGAAAAACTATATTTTTTTAGAAATAGGTTTCTGTACGTCTTAGTTTTTGTTTGCATCCGGCTACTTAAATCGTAATACATTCAGTAAGAACTGGTACGTTAAAACACAGATTAGAACAATAGCAGACGATCTGACGGTCCGAACAAACCTCTCTGACCGACCCAAAATACCGAGAGAACTTCCTTACTGATCTATACCTTTAACGCGTTCAGGACCAACAACACACGGGAGGACTAGAGAAGTTCATCAAGCTGTTGTGGAAGAAGTTGCCTTTGCCGAATTAATGCATACGGACGCTGTGAACTCAATTATGTGACGTCTGCTCAAATACTAAGTTAGCTATATATATATATATATATATATATATATATATATATATATATATATATATTGACTTCGTAGGTACAATATAAAAAATGTATTTTGGATGAATACGGTTTGAACTTAAAATTGAAAGAAGGTTAGGTGATTTAGGCTGTCTCCAGAATTGAACAGCATTCAACACTAATGTTCTTCATGACTTTTTGCGGTGGTGCGGATTTGTCCCCTAATTGAGGCGAGGTAAAACTGCAAATACTTCGAAGTTCTCTAAATATGATTATGTTGCCACCATAGACACCGTGTAGCGTTTACGATGGCAAGACAATATTTGTGGTACGATTGAGCGCACCTCGCAGCAAAAAGAACGAATTGTCACAACACGTGTGTGTCTCGTAATTATTTGCATCTCATATCATTGCGCAGTTTGTTCCTGTAATGAGAAATAATCTCATTTTGGCAAGGATGATGTCGAATTATGACTCAATTTGCTAGGTCGCAGCTCAATAGTAAGTGTGTCGCTAACCTATTGTCGGAGTTGTTATGAGTACGAATACCCCACGTGCGCATAGAGAAGGAATACAGATAAATATATATCGATAAAGAAAACTAGAGGCATACTTCTATCAATTGCTAAATAGAGAAAATAGAGAACGAACGATCTCCATCCAACAGACAGACAAACAGCGTAGCAAACGAATTCAGCAGCTGAAAGCTCCCGCTCAGGGCAGGAATCGACGAGGATAAAAATCGACAATGGCTCTCATCCTTTTCCTCCTTCTGTCAGAACGACCCGCAACATCGCCGACAACAGTCGCGTTATTGCACTGTACGCCTAGGTCACAATACACATACTATTGGCTCGCCACTCTCGCAGACACGGCCGCTCGGGTCGTGAATGGCAAGGCATCACCGCCACCACTAACGGAGCAACATACAGACAGGTTGTCATGATGAAGTAGATCATGACGTCGGCAGCAGCAGCAGCAAGAAAAGGAGGGGTATGAAGTGCTCGAGAGGGAAAATGGACAAGAGAGAGACGTGGAATGTCGGCAGAAAGAGAGATGGCCGTTGCCGCCACCGCTACCATTGAGGTAGTCAGTCCGTCAGTCGCTCGCCTCTGAAATCGCTTGCTTACCGCCGCGCCTCGCTTGCGGCCGGCGTAGAGCATAGGGTGGGAGCCAAGGGACTGGGAAGGGAGGAATTCCCAGTCGGGCAGAGATCTAGGGCGATCACCGACTGAACGTGGTCAGGTTGAGTTGATCCGTCGGTCAACTGGTCTCGAGCCTGCTGTTATTGAGATCGTGAGGCGAAAGCCAAACTTTTGATTAAGCTGCTTTGCCACTGACCACCGAGAGAGTGGCAAAGAGTGCAGGGGAAACGGCCGGGAGGCAGGGGAGGGCGGAGGGGCGTAAGGTAGGATAGAGTAATGTGGGGAAGCAGGAGCGCACACAGAACGCAACGAAAGACGTCTACCCCCTGACTGATCAGTAAGTAGTGGTGGTTGGGGGGGGGGTCGTCAAGTGGGGGTAGTCGCGGTAGTGTAACCAGTATTGTACCACTGAGAGCTGAACCAACCGAAACGATGCCCAGTCAGTAAGCACTCGGCAGAGCAGAACGCAGTAACTGTAATAATATACGACGTGCGGGCAGCGCAGTTGTCATCGTATAGTTGGGGGTAAGAGCGGAGGATTGGGGGTTAGTGTTGGCCGTTTCTGTACTACCGAAGACGAAGGCGGCAGCAGCAGCAGCACAAACTGCGGCATTGTACCAACAACAACAACACTCAGAGAAGTGTGTCAACGAGCTGTCTGCCCGCCCGGTTCTTTGCTAGCAGTACCTTACTTGAGGAAGTCTCGAGATACACAAGGACGGGGGGATCAATACGGGAAGACGAAGAGAGCAGCAAGAAATAATGCAAGAGTAAGATATAGCGTGCAAAAGGCAATAAAGATGAGGAAAAAGAGTACGGAGCAGAAGAAAGCGTAAGGAAAAATGACGAAGTAGGAACGGAAAAATAATGCAAAGGAGACGATGCAGAAAGAATAGTACATGACAGGGCATCTTTAGTGAGAAAGAGAAATAAAACAAGAGGGCAAGGCATAAGCAATGGATTAAAAACAGCTATTACACAGGTGCAAACAATCAAAGTAATTATTTAAGCAAATATTAAAAAAAGTTTTATACTTACACGTAAATAGAGAGAGTAAACAAAGGGGAGGGAGAGTACAAGCAGATAGGTGAGGAGGAACTAAGAAGTAAGACGCAGGTAAATAGAAAAGGACAGAAAACTGAGGATAAAGATTGGACGTTCGACGAAACAATGGACTGCTATAGCTGATTTTGATGCACTCGTAATGGCTAACGGGAATACGACCCTTCCAACAAACAAGCAGAAGACGCTACATTTGTAAATAGTGGGGTAATATATTTATATATATATATATATATATATATATATATATACTCGCATACACTGCACGACGTGGTTTGCGTCGTGCAGATATTTAATCCTATTTATACTACTATTTGTGCCTAAATCTACAAATCTCCTAAACAATTCCTCGAAAGGGACAATCTTGCGCCGGGATCAAAGTGGCGGCGGCGTAGTGTCAAAATCATCGGCCATCTGTCCCAAATCCATGCCGCCGTTATTATGCTTCACTAGTTTAAAACCCCGGAAAATGTTGTACTCTAACCATAGACAAAGGACATTTAAACCTTTTCTGGCCTGGTATTTTTCAGCTCAAACAAGAATACAACTCCTAATTCGCTGCGTTTCAGCGCTATATATTGCCCTCTGCCCTTCTGCATTCGATGTTTGGATTTGTTTACTCGTTGTTTCTGCACCGCAAGAAAAACGTTATCGGCTGCCTTCTCGCTCTCTCTCTCTCTTTCGATCGTGGGATTCGATTGCCTGTCTTCGCTATCGGTCTTGTTGTTACCGTAGCTGGTGACGTCAACATATTTCAGTACATATTCAAGATTACCGAAAACGAATGCCGTTTTCAAGACTTAATGAACACGTGTGTTATGTGATGTTATTGTAACAATACCGAATGGCGATGTATTAATAAATACAATTACTTAACTCTGCAAGTACTTACGGGCTTTTCTTGGCGCCTGTGTGGTTGTTTCTGTTATTCGCTTCAGTAGAGTCTCCCGCTTTTGCATCGATGAAGCCATCGTCTTCTCCGCTGTTTGCCAGAGGATAGAGAAGTCTGCCAGCTGTACTTTTCTGTTGTTCTGCGCTTTTTCATTTTTTTCCCGCACTAGTTTCGTGACTTAGCTGGTGTGATGCATCCCTCTGATAGTAAAGGGTGTGGCAAGTGTTCCTGCGGTTTACCTTCATTTTGGCAGCTAGCTTTTCTAGTTCCGAGCGTGCTAACTAAAGTTCTACAAAGTTCTACTCTCTTTCACTGCTCAGCATTGTCCACTTGCTCAATGTCCCCTTGGATATTTTGGATGTCGCAGGCTCCATATGTAACAAAATGCGCAGCCTTGGAACTTTAGACATGAGCTGTAGACAACAGCCGTGAAACCTTTTCAAGGAGCCTTGGCGCAATTCCACTAGTTGTTCGCTCGCCTTTAACGGGAGCAAATATATCAGATATTCGATATGACGACTGCCAGAAGACAACGAGAAACAGTAAATAACTAAGGCCTACCTATTAACTAAAGTAAATGTCACAAAGCGGTGGATCAAGTGACGACAGCGGTTTGAACTCAAAGTGAGGCCCGTTGCGACAGTTACTCGGTAGCACTGTGGTTTTTCTTAGTGGCGTTGCGCTGCCATCACTCGTTGAGTTCTAGAAAAGCAATTTGCGACGTTCTGATTATTGGAACTCATTTAACCACTTTTCACTTGCTTTCGGTTGTGTTTCTACTCTTTTGAGCGTACAACCTTCTCGTGAGTTGTGTACAATACAAATACAATACAATACAAATGTCTCCTTTATTTAAAAAAGGGGTTGAACAATGGAAATGAATTGCTCGCATTCGCGGGCAAGGCGAGCTGTTCGCCAAACAAATGAGTGGTTAACGACTGCCACATTGGCTATCTCGTGCGGTTGAATGGAACCGCGACTCCGTAGGCTGTTTGATCGCACGTGGTAAAACTTATTAATCTGATCATTGCGTATAAGATATTTAAAAACGCGGTAGTCAACACGACGCTGGTACTCCGCGACACTTGGGAGTACGACTTTGTCACGCGTCAAGTTGCACCTTCTTGAAACTCTCTTTAAAAACTTGTCCTGAATACGCTGCAGCAAACATATATCCTTGTCATAAAAAGGCGTCCACACGTGAGCACAGTATGACCATTTTGGCACTACTAGGGCTTCATAAAGACGCAGGTATTTGGAGGCATCTTGCGATGAGAATACTCTTAGTATAAGATTACTTAGTCGAGAGGCAGCTTTTGCTGAACCGGCAATGTGCGCCCGAAACTTCATATGTCTATCGAACGTAACTCCTAGGTCCTTGTAGGATGTTACCTCAGGTATAGGAAAATCATTTAGCTGGTACTTGAAGTTGTCGGGAGCTGTCTTCAGGACCGCGCACTTTGGAACTGAAATTACCATATCATTTAGCTCACACCAGGTGGCAATACTATTAATGGCTGCTTGAATATTCAGGCGGTCCTCGTTTCCTCTAATCTGGGCATATATTTTTAAATCATCTGCATACATTTTGTATGTTATGTTCAGGTTGCGAAGACATACTCCCAAGTCCTGAGCAAAGATTATATACATAAGAGGGCCTAGGCAGGAGCCTTGAGGAACCCCAGAAGGGCATGGGGAGCGCTTCGAGACCGAGTCACTGACTTTTACGGCGAAGGAACGTTCCGTCAGATAAGAGTGACACCAAGCCAGGATTCGAGGGCCAATTCCTAGCGCCGCCATTTTAGATAAAAGAATCTTATGATTTACCCTGTCGAATGCTCGCGAGAAGTCAAAGTAGACCGTATGTATGGGGATGGCCCTGTTACGCGCAATAGCCCAATCGTGGCAGACCTCGAGAAGCTGAGTTCCAGTAGAGCGCCCCTTTCTAAACCCATGCTGATGAGGGTCCAAGAGTTCATAGGCGTCGAGGTAGTTATAAATTTCATCGACGATAATTTTTTCCATGATAAGGCACGGTATAGAGCCTTGAGCTACCGGTCGGTAGTTTTCTGGAAGGGATCGCGGTCCCTTTTTGTGCACAGCCGTTACAACAGACTCTTTAAAAATTAGGGGGACCTTTCCATCTTCGAAACTGCGGGTAAAGATCATTGCCAAAGGTTCCGCGAGGGCTAAGGCCAATTCGTTAAAGAAAATTGGCGGGAGCCCGTCGGGTGTCAGGCTGCACTTCCTCTTTGTTTCACGCAGTTTCGTGTAGATAAGCTGTAGTGTAATGCAGATGATCTCCGAGGCGGTGATCCTCGTTCACCCGACAATGTTCCGGTTGAGGTTCTCCACAGATACAGGTAGCCGTAGCGGACAACGCCGGAGCAGGCGGTTCTGGCGACGCGCTATCCAGTCTCGAGATGGTGTGACGATGGCGACGCAGGGCCCATTGAGAACGGAAAGCGATAGCAGGTCTCATGGCAATTAGGTTACGCGTTCTGTACTTTCTACCTAATCTACGCAAAATAGAAGGCGCAATTTAAAGGGGTTACAGTTTATTTAGAAAGCGCATTACAAATAGTGGACATTCTGATTGTTTGATGTTGTTGTTGTTATTGTTATTGTTGTTGTCCAACGGTACAAATGGTAGCACAGGCGCATGCTTCTGTGGGCGCTCACCTCGCACAGATGCTCCCCCGCGCGCTGTATCAGCCGCTTCATTGGTAATTTTATGACGGCTGTGGCGGGCTTCGGTGCTTGAACAATCGGGCCCCCTACCCATAAAGCATAGCGTAGTCTATTAGGTATGTAGCTGTAGTACTAGCAGTGGTAGTAGTAGTAGTAGTTAAAGCAAACCGCAAAGTCCGTAGGCCTAACAGCGACCCCTACCTTCTGTAGTTGGTAATCTGCACAGCGCACGCGGAAACTTGGAGTTCCCGCCAAATGTACTCGAACTATCGCGCGAATTTGCTCTTCTTTTGGCAGAAGGCAAACCTAAAGGCAGACGCCTCGCAGAATTGGGTGCTGGGGGGGCGCCGCTAGCGATGGCAATGGTCGGCGTTTTCGTCGTCGTAGCATCACGGACAGAGAGCCTCTTCCTCTCCGCACCACTGAACCGAATCCCCGCTAACGCGGGGGCAAGTTAGCCATCGTAGCTTGAAAACGCCGCTGATGGTCTACTGAGGAATCGAATGTGGATCTGGAGCCGTTGGTTTGCTCAAGGTTTTGCTACGGTGTTATCGTCATGATGACGACGACGAGGATACTGATGATCACCATCGTATTGGCTAACCCGCAGAAGCGGCTGAGGAATCGGCGGCAAGCCTGGTCGACGGGGGATACGTGTCGTTTGCGTCCGTGGCTTACGCCTTCAGACAAAGCGGTCTCTGAGAATGTTGTATTTCGGCCGTCTGTCTTGCAATCTGGAGTAGAAGCTGGCTGCAGCAGCGGCGATCATGTTTGTTCCTGTTCTCTGTGATCAGATGCTCCTGCCTTTTTCTTTCTCTATCTCCCATTCTGTCCCTTTTTATCTTTCTCAGTTTGATCATGCGACTGTTTGAACTACTTGAGTGGCTTACTCGAACAAGAAAAACTATGATCAACTTTAGAGTTAAAAAAAATAGTTAATTGAATTCTACTCATCACTGTAGATTACTGAGAAATAAACGGGAAGAGAGGGAGTGGAAAAAGAAATATAATTTCCTTTTTTTTTTTTAGAGGACTAACTGGGAAATGCGGATTGCACACGCGGGCACCACGGCAGGATTGTCCTGCAAGTGTGGGCCGGTAGTGTGGGGCTCCAACCCACTAAAAACCAGTCATGTCCTCCTTCCCCCCCCAGCAGGGAAGTGCTGTTAGCATTACTACAAACTACTGAGGGGGGGGTATGATATCTCGGTTTACTGGTGGCGCAGGCTCTCCGGAGAGGGCGTCGACATGCGAACAGTTCGCTCCTTCTCAGCTAAAACACTTTTGATGACGGTTGCGACTGTGCGCCAGTCACCGATTGAGGTCGTCATCCGTTTGACTAGGACAGGAAGACTGAGTGAGTTCGGCGAGGTGCAGCCGGGTACGTTCCGCAAGAGTCCGCGCTGGGCTTCCCAGGCGGGGCAGAATAGAACAGTGTGTTCTGCCGTGTCGTCCACCAGTTGGCTGCAGTGGAGGCATGTTGGACTCCCTGCCTTGCCTATTCGGTAGAGATAGGACCGAAACTCCCCGTGTCCCGTGAGCACTTGCGTTATGTGATAGTCCACTTCCCCTCCAGGGCGACCAAGCCATGCCTTTATGTCTGGGAGAAGGGCCTTTGTTTGCGCGCCTGGGCATCCGCTCTGGATATTGTTCCATTCGTTCTGCCAGCGGTCCAATGTATTCTGACGCTCGGCGTCCTTGCTTCGCGTCGGGTCTTCCCAGAGTCGGCGACGTTCCTCAGCTTTAAGATCCCATGGCACGGTGCCAGCTAGCAGCAGGGCCGCCTCCGTGCTCACAGTTCGATACGCGCTGATAATACGCAGGGCCGGGACCCGCTGCGCTCTTCTAAGCATGCGTCTTCGCGAGGCCGTTGCCAGCGTGGCTTCTGGCCAGACTGGAGCGCCGTACAAAACGATGGACTCGGCTACCGACATTAGGAGACGGCGCCTTGACTGGCGCGGGCCGTATGTATTGGGCATTAGGCGACCGATGTTGTTGGCCGCCTTAAGGGCCTTCCCGCATGCATGCTGTAGGAGAGCATGCCCTTGAGGCTTTTCTCCAAGACGACCCCGAGAAATATAATTTACTGCCGTGACAGCGTTTACTGGAGCTAGAGGTGCCGCTGTCTTTGTTGTTGTCGCCGATTGCTTTAGTAGAAGGCTTCATAGAAATACTAATCCGGATTTTTTTCAGATTAGCATACAGTTTTAGCCATCTCCTTTGTACTATGACCAAGCACCTTCTTTGCTGGAGCCGATGCACATTTCCTATAGAAGGGATGTCTGTCGTTTTACTTTAATTGCCCACTGACGGCGCTATACGTCTTAGTGCAGTGCCTTCTATATGCTCAATCGCAAAGTCATAAAGTAGTTTACACTTGTCTACTGATATTAACTTGTAGACTACGTCGTCACGCGGATCGCCAATCTATTGTATTATGTATTTATTTGACTTAGAAATCTACTAAAGTACATAGCTGCGCTTTGTCTAAGGTATGTCCAAAGGCTAGCATATATATATATATATATATATATATATATATATATATATATATATATACATATATATATATATATATATATATATATGTTTATGTATATATATATATAAACTTGTTAAGTTGTTAGCTATATATAGACATACGTATGAGCAGCGCGTGCGCACCAACACAGACAGCCAAAGCGTATTTCATGGGTGTTCTCCTTAGACATTTGTTCGTCGAACAGCGCCCATATGCCGTATGTCGTCTGCCCTTGCTCCTCCGCGTCACACTTTTATCGCCCACTGGGGAGTAGCTATATCTCTGGTACAGCGTGTACGAGGCCGATAGGGAAGACGGCAAAAGGTAGTCTTTCTAGGGATGATAGCACGAGAGCGAGAAGAAGAAGAAGAATAAGTTAGGTTTTAGTCATTGGAGCTTTTCTTCGTCGTCCTTTCGCGATTCCAGCGGTTCTCCTTGAGCTCAGGCGGATCAGAGCTAGAGGCGTTGAATCAGAACCGGATACAGTAGTAGCAATAGCTAAGACGAGGGCAAGCACAACAACAACAACAACAACAACAAGCACAACAACAGCAGCAACGGCAACAACATCGGCCTCGACAAAGCCGTCGAAGTGTGGCGAACACTACTACTCTCTGTGCGTGTCCCATTTCGTTTCTACGTTCGGTTGTGGTTGCATGAACCACTGAGGGTTGTGCAGCCGCCCTCACTGCCGCCGCCGCTGCGGCTGCTGCTGCTGAAGCGCATCGTCTGATCGAAGGGAACGCCCGTGAAACGACAACGACTGAAGATGGTGGCCTTTTTGTAGCCCGCCCGGGAAGATAACATCGTTCCTCCCAGGCTTCAATAGGCGAGCGCCTATTGGTGTCTGTCGGAACGCCTGAGTGTGGCCAGATCACCGCCGCTTTTCTTCGCCTGCTGCTGCTCGCACGTTCTTTTCTTGAGTTGCCACCTCCGTTTACGCCTGACTCCGGGCAGCTCCTTACCGTCGTCATCGGCAGGTTGCTCTCTTGCCACGATCGGGCGCAAAGGATACGATATCTTCGGGTAGCGTTACCACAACCGAGTACGTCGTGTCTTCGTCGTCATCCTTCTGCTCTGATCTGCGTCTGCCAACCGCCGCTGCGGCTGCTGCTGTTTCTGCGTTTTGTTCCGACTTGCTCTCACGTTTGGGGCTCACACACGCCCTTACAAATTCGACTGGAACCAGGAATGTCCTACTGCGGTTAGAAGTAGAGAGACAAGAGTGAGAGGGAGAATGATACGGGGGGGGGAGGAGGTATAGGAAATGTGGCGGCGAAGTAGGATGGTAGAAGACAAAAGGTCTTCTCTCGGTTCTGCGCAAAGCGACCAGGAGGCAGGCGCAGTGCATGGCCAGGCCAGCAGAAACGGGAAATTCGGGCGGCGGGAATCTGATAAATAAGCGAACCTCCTTGAGGGTGGCGGCAAGAGCGGCAGGTGAAACGCAGTCTTTGTGTGGTCCTTGGGGAAAACGAGAGAGGTAACCGGAAAACGAGAAAGCTTAGACACACGTTGACACACGTTGTGTTAACATCATGCGTGGCAGAAAACTTTCAAGAATTGAATAAACAATATTAGGGAACCGTGTACTGTCCCCATAAGCGCCTGCTGGATTGTCCTTAACTGGCAATATAGTAACTATTAAACAGAGGAATTGACTAACTAGTTTCGATGTGCGATTTTCACGATTTTCGTGGTAAAATACTGTTAGCCTTATGGACGCTTCCACTATGAACACAATGTATATATATATATATATATATATATATATATATATATATATATATGTCTTTTATTTTTTTCCGGCACGTGTAATCCAACCAAAGAGAGACAATTGTTGCATAAACATTGTACAGCCGTCTTGCCTATTATAAAAACCAGCAATCATGCTTTAATATCTACCACCAGAACACGGTTTCATAATGGTGTGATCTAAATCAGTCTTAGGTGACTCACAACTTTAGAGCGCAACTTCAGTAGGTACTATCCTAACAGCAAATCGACGCAACATGATTCTTGGCATTTGAGACTATACTACGAAGCCGCCCCTCTCACATTCGCGTAAAATATCTGAAAAAATGTCATGAACTTTAAACATGTTTTAATATACAAAAAAAAATTGCCCTAAAATAAATTTTACGAACAAATAGTTGCCTTCTTGTTTATTTGGAAACCAGCCAATAAATATCACGAATCATATTTATTTCAATAATCTAATGAGTATTTACAAAAATTTGTTAAAATTAAACATCGTCATCGTGTTGTCTTGTCGTTCCATGGAAAGAGGAAGTGCAGAGATCTTCGTTGCAATGCCGGGCGACCCACAGGGCTTGCTAACCAACTTAGCGCATTGCTGCCAGCAGAACCGACAACTATACACTGAGCACTATAGTGCTCGTGAAACTTCCTACGGGAGCAAACGAGGTTATGGAATCCGCGTACGATGTATCTGGTATAGACGTACAGGTTATCGTAGGCCACCAGGGCCCAAAACCAAGGAGAGTTAAAGTTGGCGAGCAAACTTACCGCCGTCGCTGTCACCGCGACCTTTTGTCGCCAATCTCTCAAGAACTGGTTGTGTATTTCCGTGACATACATAGGCAGCCGAGGTCGAAGTATCTCCACCGCCGCTTTAGAGTCGGTCCACAATACATACATAAGGCGGCTTCTCGCTCTAATTAATAAGCAAGGCACTCGTTTCATGTATAGTGTAAAACACATCTTAAGCAAATTAAAAGTTGCTTGAGATAGGTATTGCCACACCCTGTCTAAACTATACGCCAACTTTATTACAGTCTTTAGCATCAACAAGCGCACTGCCGTACAGACAGAGCGTCGCCAAGCATTTTCGAGCACTCCGAACTCACACTGTCTTCGATGTGCGCTGCGGATAACGTTCCCTTATAAGAAATCCAAACGCTTAATAAGAAAGAGTTTACAAACTATAATGGCCTCTGACAAGAACACATATTGTTGCTTACAGTCAAACATCCTCTGCGACGAAACTTAATAATATTGGTTTTACGTCATTTATCTCCAGCCATTTTTCTATAATATTAGATTCGCCTCTAACAGTGCGCCTCTACTGTGCGAGAGGGCATCATTGTTACGGTGAGCAACAATGATGTCATCAGCATACATTTTTACCACTGCATGTTGACGCACATAGTAAACAAGATCACTACCAAGCAGTGCGAACAAGATGCAGCTCAATTGGTCTCCCTAAGAAGACCAACATTTTGTGTGAGCGCAAGCACGTCTTTTCTTCCTCTCACCAACAGCGTGTCATCGTCGAATAAAAAAAACTCGACACCGTCCGTTCTAACTCAGGTTGAAAGACGTATATTGCGCCACGGGTCTCCATGCACTTTCTGAACATGAACTGCTGCGGAGACATGTCATGGTTTGCTACATTTGCAATTCTTTCAATGATCAGCTTACAGAAGATCTTCTGAGTGTTCATTCTGACGCCACTTTCCCGGTAGAGATTTGGATCAGTTCTATCATCGTTGTTGATTCCCTTGATTATCAGCGAGAACCTAGCAAATACCAATACCTGGGCATCCGCCCTCCCTTCATAATTTGATTAGAGAAATTACAGAGGAATTCCATTAAGAGCAGCTCCGACTGCACCCAATGTTCGCAGTTGCTATGGTCTGGCATACTACTTGACCACCTACGAAAGTTAAGCTTGTACTGTTTCATTGTAAACGGATAGTCAACATCTGGAACCAAGTTCTC
This sequence comes from Dermanyssus gallinae, assembly GCA_003439945.1. Taxonomy (NCBI): domain Eukaryota; kingdom Metazoa; phylum Arthropoda; class Arachnida; order Mesostigmata; family Dermanyssidae; genus Dermanyssus; species Dermanyssus gallinae. The sequence continues at coordinate 54,707 of QVRM01002523.1, read as the reverse complement.
ATATCGACTGCAGGCATGGCTAGATGGAGTTGACGGGTCGGCAGCATCTGTAAACGTTCCTGTTGTTCCTTCCAATGGCACTGATGCCGCTATGACAGACGTAGGTGAGGTCTTACGTAAAATCCACATCATCCACAAGCTGCAGGACCACTTTCTTTAACATGTAATTAGCATTAATAATCTAACATTAGATTGATTGCCACCCTCCCCACGTGTATATATTTATATATGTCTATACGGTTTTAGAAGTTATTTTTGATTGGACAAAGGTGTATTTCCTCGAGTTTGTTTTTCGTTTTCCACACGCAGCGTTCCACAATTAACGATATAGCGATGATCGCGTTGTTTTAAGCTGTTCAACTGTGTCTATACTAGTCGTGACTAATAGTAATATATCTATATCTATATAAATATATATATAGGGTCATTCATATCGTTATGTACTTATTTTAAGGTTTGGTAGAACTCGGCAAGAAAATAAGCTTTCCCAATGGAAGGAGCTTGCGGAAACGTTTTGTTCAGAAAAGAGAGTGAAATTTATAAAAGTAGTTAATCTGCCTTTTTTTCTCCTACATAGTTGTGCGGAATCTAAGTTTGCAGGAGAACCAGCCAACGCATGAGGGAACCGATTATAATGGCGTATTCGGAAAATTCTGCACAATGGAAGATACTTCACTAGCTTGCGTAGCGAAAAGCGAATAACCAGAGAAAGGGAATTAATAAAATATAGTTTATCTCTTAAGGGAAGTCATATTGATATTTTGCGTTAACGCTTTTACGTGAAAAATCGTATTTTTTATTATGAACCAAAATGTACGTCTAAAAGACCACTCTCACGCAATATCAATTTTTTTGCCCACCATTTTTGTACCAAAGTGATGGTGCTGCGTCACGTAGTTGCCAAGTAACTAAGCTATTTTGACCGTCATAGTTGTTATGTTTTACGTGCAAGCTTTTACGTTCAGAACCGTAAAATTTTGCCAATACGTTTCTTCCCCTCTTTCCATTAGGAAAACTTATTCTTTTGCCGAGTTCTACTAAATCTTTAAATATATACCTAACTTTCTCATACACCCTATGCAAGTATGCATGCCTTCGCTGTCGATATGGCTATCGAAAAAGCCTAGTTAATTGACAACTTCGTAACGCAGCATCATCACTTTGGTACGACAATTATGGGCATTAAATTTGATATTGCCAGAAAGTAGTCTTTTGGACGTACATTTTTGGCCGTAATGGAAAAACTACGATTCTTCACGAGAAAGCATTAACGTAAGACATAACAATTTATCGGCTTTTTATGACTTTCCTTAACCTGGCTATTTGCTTTTCGCTAAGCAAACTAGTAAACTATCGCCCATTGTGCACTGGTTCTCGCACAAACGTAGATTTCGCACAACTATGTAGGGGAAAAAGGACAGAATAATTACATTTATAAATTTCACCCTCTCTCGTTAACAAGACGTTTCCGCAAGCTCCTTCTATTGAGAAAACTTATTTTCTTGCCGAGTTATACCAAACCTTAAAATAAATACATAACGATATGAATAACCCTGTATATATATATATATATATATATATATATATATATGTATCGGGGCATATTGCAAAACATTTATATATATATATATATATATACCACACGCTTAGGCTCCGTAGTGGAGGCAATCCAAAGTATGTGACTTTATGACCCGTGCGTTTACAACGTTACTTACTGCCGCTGCAGTCAGTATTCGCATATTTATTGCTGACACCAAGTCCTGATTACCTGCAAATATCGCACGTAATTAGGATGCGCGCGTTTGATTAAATAAAGTTCGCTATGTGTATATTTGGTATAGCTACCCGAAAGTTGGCCGGTAGTATTAATATACTGCGTAGTCTAGATTTACGACACCTCGGGTGCATATGTAGTAGTTTATAATATTTAGACAGAAGTTGCGTGCAAATACGTGTACTACTCAATTATAATATCAATATTATTATATACAACGGGTTATTATATACATACTTTCTGTGCATAAGGGTAACGCTGCAATCTCAAGAAGAAGGGTTTTAGAATATCATGTGCATTAATCTATATTAAGTGAAATGATAAAATAATAATAATAATTAGAATCGGCGCTAGCGTCTGCGAGCCGTTTCAGTGCAAACTGTGCGGGGGGATGGTGGATTCCAGTGGCCTACACCCACTGAGTTGCCCGAAGAGCGCCGGTAGATCGTCCAGACATGCTGAACTAAACGGTGTGATCATAAGGTCCCTTAGGAAAGCCGGTATACCATCTACACTTGAACCGAGGAGGTTTAGTGTCCGCTGACGAAGAAAGACCTGATGGGGGTGATCATTGCATTATGGTCACATGGAAAGTCCCTAGCTTAGGATGCAACGGTTTCGTGCACAACCGCGGCTTCCTATTACACCACAGCTCGGTTGAGCCGGGGTGGGTAGCAAAGCACGCAGACGCCAGAAAACGTTTTAATATGCTGGACTGCAACAAGATTTATTTTTGTGCCTATCGCCATGGAGACACTAGGACCAATCAGCAAGGGGAACCGGAAGCATTTTCTCAAAGAGATGAGTCAGCGAATTCAGGAGGTCACGAACGACCGAGAGAGGGTCAATTCTTGAGGTAAGCGTTGTCCTTAGCCGTTTGCAGAGGAAACGCCGGCAATCGTATGTTAGCGCCATGGAGTGAACTAATTATTTAAAAAACTTTGCAATAATACGTTCAGACCTCTCAACTGTAACATCGTTTTAAATAATAATAATAATAATATGGGGAGGGGGTGGATGGTAAGGCACCATCTCTTTTTATTGAGACATCTGTGCTCCCCGTTTTTTTTCGATCATGGTCGATTTTTAGTCTACTCGGGCACTCACCTTGTCTAAATTGGGAGCCATGAAAACCAATTTAAGAGTGGCCGGGCTGGGTCTCGAACCCAGGACTCCCGAATGCAAGGCAAAGGCTTTTGTTACTAAGCCCTCTTGCTCGGTAATAATAATAATAATAATAATAATAATAATAATAATAATAATAATGTTAGAATAAAATATACACAAAATATTCAGGTTTTCGATGTTTGTCATACATACGTATATATACATCCACAAAATTTAGGATTCACAATGAGGTTTATTGACAGAACTGCGTGAATATAGCGCTAAAATGTACGGCAAGTTTGCATGATAGTTTTAGTTCGAACATACGTATGGTGTAGAACTGGTGGTGAACGTTGAAACAAAGTTAACTGACATTTGCAAAATGCCTGTGCATTACCAGATTTTTTTAAAGCAACTGCACGTTAGTAGCAATTAAATTGACCCAAAAATACTAATACATCTAGAGGGATTGATGGCTGTATGTCTCAGTGACGCCCCGCTAACAACGCGATAACTGTAAAATAGTTTCGGCCGGAAAATAAATTCTGCGTCTTTTGGCCAGAATGTCTTCTGCACCATGTTTTTGCAAAGCACCGTGCTTCATAGCTGGTAATCAAGCTATATAGAAACGGAATTTGATAATGGTGAGCAAAATGTAAAATGCAGGTTCCGGTGTCTGAACGCTATGTGTCATTTTAGTCATATCAAATGCATAACTTCCTGTTAGGTAACCGGCATAGCTACGGAGAACGAGAACTATTCATGAGGCTTGTACAAAACTTAGAGAAGCAGCACGATAAAAATCTTCGGTAGCCCAATGTACGGGATTGGCCGCCAGCCAAACAATTTTGCGAAGAAGTCGATCTATTTGTCGTTCCACATATCGACCAAGTCAGGTCCAATCCTTTACCGGTCTCTTCAACGTCTGAATGACTTCTCGCACGCAAAACAAAACACCAAATAACCAGAAGACAAAAACGCCTTCACCCGATGTAACAAACTTTTGCAAGAGCAAATCGGCGCCGTAGACACACACACACATCACTCGCAAAGTTCGGGTTTGTAAAAAAAAAGAAACGCAAGGCCGAGACTCACTTTCTACTTATTTCACACTGATTGGTGATCTACTGTATACATAGAAGGCTTTCATGAGTAATATTTTTGCTGTTTTTGCTAGATATCGCCACGGTCGTTCGTCGTGGTATTTAAGTCTAGTAGCACAGCAGCAGTGTGAATGCGGACACCAATGCCGTCTTAACTGCTGCTGGAGACCGGCGGAATTAACCGACGTGAACTTCGTGAGCTCCTACGTCGTGTGAGAGTCCTCCTATTGAGGCAGGCATTGCTCGTATCGTATCGAATGGTGTCGTTTTGAAACGCGCTCCAGTGTAAGCTCTTGCACTGAAAGAGGAACAGAAGCGGCACCGGCGGCGGCGGCGCTGACGCCGGCGTCAACAGGCAACAGCGGATCTACTCAGCAATGGAATGGGTTGGTGGAATCTTTTCAAGTTTACTTAACCTCGTTCGGCCGAAAGTTGTTCGTTGCTTTGTCCCCTTCGTCCGTCGTCGTCGACTGCTCGGCGCTCTGTTTGCTCCTTTTTGAACTTCGGGGGCTTGATCCGCGCCGGCGCAGAGAACCCCCGCAGCCGCCCCTCACCCCGCAGGATGGGAAACCCCCTTCTGCCAACCCACCGTCATCCGTTTCGCTTCCATCTCAGCGAGCAGCGTGTCTCGTGGCTAACATCTTCTCTGTACGAAGGGTCAGTTCTGTGCGGTAGCCGTTTGCAGGTCTCCGCCAGGTCAAGTTGGACTGTGGAGCTTGACGCTACAACGAGCTTAGACACAAAGCACCTTGTGCGCATCACATCGGTATCATCATCGACACTATCATCGACTAAGACGGCCAACACTGCTACTACAAAATTACTACGATTAGCACCGCATCGTGGCGGAACGGGTGGTTCCGTTCGTTAACGTACTCCCAGCGATGGCCAGGTGGAAAAGTGGGCAAACGAAGGCCTGTCGTCTGCATCTGTGGTTGCATCAGGTACACGCTTCGTAGTAGTGTCACCCGGCGTGTCACCGTGACCGCACAACCACATCAGGCATCACGTGCATGTCAGCATCATGAAACGTACGCATTAAGGTACGTGTTAGAACGTTCGTGTTAAGGTCGTCGTCCTCATAAGTAGCAATCGATTGTCACCAACATATCTCAATTGTGACCGCGCATGCAGGACAGACGCGAGATGCCTCCAATCTTTCGACCTGTTGTACGTACTTGCCGGCCTCTGTACGAGGCCTTCCTCGGCTGTATCCGCGGCACCTCAGAAACGCCGAAGCCGACGCCGCCGATCGAAACAGCCGGCTGAGGCGCCGCCATCACCACAGCAAGAGCGGCAGAGGACTTAACCTAATCCCCGCAGCGGCAGCGGGCTTCGGAGACCAAGAGCAGCACCTTGGCAAAGTTGAAGGACGGTGGGAAAAGTATTGGAAAGGTGTAGTCGTCGTATTATAGTAGCGTAGCAACAGGCCTGCTCATAAAGAGAGGGCCCCTGCGATGAGGAAACGGGGGGATGAGGGCTGAAAAGGCTTGTATCTACGTGTGCCCTTCGAGATGTACGTTCGCCTGTACGGCGACTGACAACGCAGGCGACACTACCCAGGATGAGATCCACAGCTAGATGAAAGCCTCCTAGCAGAAGAAGAAGAAGATGGCGTATTTTTTGGAGTGCTTTTTGAGGTACTTTTTGTAGACTTCGCAGTCATTTTCTCACTGTTTTTTAACAAGCCAGTCTAATTATGATATTTATATTTGACATCAGCTATAAGACCACAGCTACCACAACTAACTACTCAAGGGCAACAATATACGCGATCTGGTAACATATACAAGTATTTCTTTTCCCTTCTATACGTAGACAAAGGCGGGTCGACAATTTCCATTACTATGGAATTTAAAAATGAAACTACGACTACTAAGGTATTCTGGTTTATTTTGCTTAGAAGGGCAAAATTGTCAACTACGTACGGGCCAATTCGGGGTTAACCGGTGGCGGCATTTATTGTTTGAGTTTGGTTCAAGGAAGTAAAGAAAACTAGGTTCTACGATTTTTAAGGAGTCGAAAATGGAAGAGCAACGAATCTGCATAGCGTTCTGTGTTAACAACGAAATTATATGTTCAAAAGTGGTATAAAGGTTAAGAATTGCTAATGGTGATGAAACAGTATCCCAAAGTACTGTGTATACGTGGTACCGTCAATTTCGCGACGCACGCCAAGAAACGGAGATGGCTCCCCTTTGGGAAGGCCATCGATGTCATTAACAGAAGAACACATTGAAAAAAGTGTCTGCTATCCTACTCAACAATGGCTGAATTTTTCTCATGGAGATAGTTGAAAAACTGGAGATACTATGAGCCAGTTGTAACAGTCTTGCTAGTCACATTTTACGCTTAAGAAGAGTGGCGGCGAAGTTCGATCCAAAAATATTGGATTTCTAGCAAATTAACGCCCGTTGGGAGATGTCCGACTTAAACCTTCAGGCAAGCTGAATACCCTGAATTGTTTCACAGAGTAACTACAGGAGACGGATCTTAAGTATATGGTACATCATCGAGACCAAACCCCAATTCTCCCAGTGGTGCTTTAAAGGAGAGAGTCGACTGAAAAAATACAGAGCAGATCCAACACCAATCCAATGTTCTTCCGACAACAAGGAAATCATATTCTACGAGTGTTTACCTCCTATTACTACGGCCAATAAAGAATACCATCGCGAAGTTTTAGGAAGATTGCGCGAGAACGTCTGGCGCAAGAGGCCTAAACTCTGGGCAAACAACTCTTAAATACACCATCACGACAACGCACAGGCGCACACGTCGTTACTGATTTCGGATTATTTTGTGAAAAATTCGATTTTTTAAATTCCGCATTGCCCCTATTCGTCGGGCCTAACTCCTGACTATTTTCTTTGTTCCCACAGACAAAAAAATGAAGAAGCAATGTTTTGAGACTATAGAATATGTAAAGAAAAGGTCGCAGATAGAATTCAACTCGATTCCATAAAACGCATTAGAACAATATTTCAAGGTGTGGAAATTAAGGTAGCACAAGTAGTGCGTTGCAGCGGGCGAGAGTCATTTTGAAGGGAACAAAAACACCTTGGAAGATTAAATAAATATTCAGTTTTTATACATTTGTATCAAAGATGCGATTCGTTCATATATATATATATATATATATATATATATATATATATTTTTTTTTTTTTTATATTGGCTAGTTTCTCACATGCATATATGCTAATAAAAATGAGCCACCAAGCTATTGAATGGCCACCAAGACAGCTACCACAGAAAAGCTGTCTATTCCCGTTTTTAGTTACCATTTTCGTTTTAGATATAAATAGATATTTGCTTTCCACTATCTAGTATCCTGAATATGCAGATGACATGAACCTATACCTTTCTGTCCTCTCTGAAGATTCCCGCTCTGCGATCAATCAGTAACCGATGTCGCCGCCGATGGTTTTCTGAGAGTAGCGTGACATAGTTGTGGCATAACTGAACAAATGTGTCATACACAAATACGATGCGCTTGGCTTCAAGTGAGCAAAAATATGCTACCCACTTACTCACAGCAATGCGATTTCAGAACATATGTATTGCCTGAACTTGACTTCAGTTATCACATTGTCTGCGTCGTAGACGCTTAAATGCACTTCTGTTAATGGTACCATTTCTGGAGTTTTATTCTAATCACGCCTGGAGTTCATATTTGTGTGTCCACTTATCCTTCTCAAGCCTATTTACTGCTCTCCTGTTAGAAAGACTTAACAAGCTTAATCAACGAAAATATTGCCGCAATACGATAACTCTTTACTTGCCTACATACTTCGTCTGTGTTCGATCCAACAGCCCACGAACTCAACGGTTTATTACACCAAGTGAAGTGACCAGGTCTGGTCGCCTAAGCGGACCGTTTGCACCAATTTATTAAAATTCAACTAATGACCCGCGCGGCTTTCACAACTTCTAATGATTCGACAAATGTAGCACATGTTCCATGAATGTCTTGAAGAATCATCACTTTACATTATGTTTCAAACATAATACAGCTCTATAAGGGCACCAATTGTGGACTCGGCAGGGTTAGGCCGGCTGGGGGGTGCACGCGTCATCTCGCAAGGCACCTCTATTTGCAGGCGGACTCAACGCTCTCTACTGAAAATCCATGGCGTCAGTTTGCGGTGTTACGGAAAACAGCCGCATACCTTGAGTTCCACTGCCAATGGGATTTCTATCATAGTGTAATATGGTCACACGTAGCCAGGTAATGACATAACAAGATATATATATATATATATGACAACGTGGTTTATTATCGGAACTGCCTCTTACAATGCTTGAGTTCACATACATATATATCTTAATAGAAGTGAAATTTTAAATATATATATATATATATATATATATATATATATATATATATATATATATTGCTTCTGTTAGCTCAGGAGAGTACGTGTGTCTACAAATGCTGAGACTAGCCTGTGGCTTGCTTTAGTAGGCATAAGTTCAGGATGGGTTCGTCACCTGCATGTCTCTCTCTGAGCTGGCAAACCCTACACAAATTGAGCGATCAGTCAAACGCTTCTTCAACTTGGACTTGGACCTGGCCAACGAACCTCGAAAAACGCCTTCCTTGGCACAGCATCAGCATATTTATATGGCGGAAAATGCATCGAATTCATCACGTTCCGGTTCGGTGTAGTATGTAGCACAATCGCGTCAGCACGAGGACGGTGACAAGCGGCCTAGATAGCTGGTCAAAGTTGATAAAGATCCGTCAAACTAATAATAAAGGGCTTCCTGTGTGTGTGGCAGTCTTTAGAAAGTCTTACTCGGCAGTCAGTAATTTAAGGAGGAGTGTCCTATCAAATATTAGCTGGCTTAGATAGTTGGATTGCAAAACAGTATGAGATCAATCTTGCTAGAAGGTGGATCATCGTATATCGCACTCGAATGCATCCGAACCTCTCCGTATGCTGAGTGCGATTGAGCACATCATCTAGCCTTCATTTAAATTTGAATATATATATATATATACGTTCAGATTTTTGCGGCAGGAATAGTATTTTAGTAGAGAATATAAAGTTAGAGCCTAAGCTGCAGAACGCAATGGTGGAGAATATAATGTTAGAGCCCAACCTGCAGAACGCGCCCACCACGCCCGGTGGTGGCGTGCAGAGGAACCACATAGGTGCACCAGTTCGATCCTCGCCGTTGCACATTTGTATTAATGGGGGCCTTCTCTTGAAGAAATGCCAGAACAATTCCATGGACGTTAAATGTTGGCTGAGAGTCAGCCCAATAAGGTTAAGATCACAACTCAGTGAGAATTGCAGCAGTCACATTAAATCACTTCCACCATGGTAACAAGAACATTCTCCGCAAATATATATATATATATATATATATATTGCCTCACTTCATTAGGGATTTAGTGGAAGAAGATAACGAGCGCCCTTAATAATCAGTCAATAAAGAAATCAATAAGTATACATGAATACAATGTAAAGTGTATGCGGTCAGTTGCGATTTCGCTTGGAACAGGACGACAATGTACGAAAGGGCTTGTTTTTTTGGAGACATCATAAAGTTGTGCAAGTTAAGCGTTACCTTACGTTTGTATGCCTAAACCAAGAAGGAGGAAAGCCCTGAAGCAGCAGCAGCAAGAACTTGCCTCAGCCACCACTTAACACATAAATAGGCCGGCTGCCTTTCACGATTAAGACGCATTCCGTCTATGGCAAGGATTGGTGTTCGCCGATGCTCGAGAATTGGCCAACGGTGAAACTGTACTGGTCTGGAACTAGACAGGCAAGAAACGACAGCCTGCACAATGCCTATAGCATGATTATCGTCATATATCTCTCTCGTCCAGTTGGCAGGCAACCCGCCATCACACCGCAGCAGTGTTTAAATAAACATGTCTCTTCTTTTCTGTTCTCATGGGAAAAAGACTCAAATATATATATATATATATATATTTAAAGAGAGGAGACTCGTCTAACACCGGCGACGCAGTGTTACCATTCGCCGCGACGTCCAAGGGCAGCAGATGGAAAAGAGAAGAAGTGGGGGAAAAGGAGAGAGAGTGTTAGAGAGAAAGTAAGACAACAATACGTTTAGGCGGCATGGGTAAGCTTGTCGGGATGCTGCTATACCACAGACGGCAAAGAATGTTGTTGAAGACGATGACTACAACAGCAGCAGTAGCATGGGATCGAAGCACATCCGCAAGCCATATGCGGACACTACATTGTACGGATGAGTATGTTTTTGCATGGTCGCCGCATGTCCCTCCGTGTCTGCTCTGGCTCCCTGCCGCATGCCGGTAAACATATGTATAGCAGAGAGAGAGCATCGCAGAAACCACGAAAAATAGGAAGACAGCAAGAGAGAGAGAGAGAGAGAGAGGATTCGAGCGTAGGCGGGAGAAAAATGTAGGCGAAAAATAGAATGAGTTCTGACGGAGGAGATCGGGGTTTCTGGATAGAGCAAGACAAAGGCAAGACAGACCGGGGGGGGAAATGTAGAAAAAAAAGAGCCTGCGAGCGTGCGAACTGACCGACTGAAAGAGAAGGAAAAACAGCATATCTAACGAGAGAGAGAGAGAGAGATGGAAAGCAGCATATCCAACGAGAGAGAGATGGATATGGAGTATATCCTTATTTCGTAGTTCCGGATCAAGTTCAGTTCAATTCGAGTACAACGACGACTAGCTTCGATCTTCATCCAAGCGGACTGAAAGGAACGGAGGCTCTGTGACCGGCGATCGGCCATAGGCCATCGGCAACCAACAACGTTGTCTAAAAACAACAACAGCAGTAGCGGCATCTGAAGCAGAAGCTGTCCCGCGAAGACGCCGGTCCCCAATGGCCTCAACTCCCCCTTCCCCCTATCCTCATCCCTTTTTCCTCTCACCCCCATGTCCTTTCCATGCTCATCCCTTGCCCCTCTCAACCCCCATTCCAATTCCGTCACCCCCCAATTTTGCCCCTGTTACCGATGTTTGCACAGCCAGAGGGGCAAAATCGAGAGAGAATAGACCGCAGTTCGACTGTCGCGGGCTACGCAACCCGGCCGATACGGCCGAATCGTCGAGACGACCCGTTGATACACGGCCACCGATGCCAAGCCGCTGTGTGGGGAACCGCCAACCGCCACATCGTAGAGGATATACAAGATCACGGCTTTGGTGGTGGTAGTCTCCGAGTTCCACCAGCTAGTCACTGCTAGCGGCCAGTGACAAATGCGCATCAGGCATTCCCAAAACTTCCCATGTCAACCAAAAACTGGACATCGAAACACTAGTTAGCGGACGGTCTATATCGGCGGGTTCATTTGTTTATGCAAATATGTATATATATATATATATATATATATATATGGTGCACAGTCGGCCTTATCACATAAAGTGGGGCACGTACGGCATATATAGATAAATCACTCGACAGTGTGAGAGTCGTACGGGGACATTAGTTGGACTGAAAGAAATTGGCACGATCAGGCTGTGCGTGCCAATTAGCTATATGCGGAGCGTAAGGTACACTTGTGTGATTAAAGCTAGGCACTGCTTTTGGTGTAATGTGTCATTGACTCGTTGAGATGTATATATATATATATAGCGCCATTTGCTTGCACGATATTGCCTAAATATTTATTCTCGGCGATGTCTTAGCTGCCGCAACGAGCAAATAGTGTAGGGTAACAGCACGCCTGACAACTCACCGCGTAGTATTTAAAGCAAAGTTGCAAGCAGAGGTTGTGAGTGCCTTACATGATGTAGCTGGAGCCAAGACATAGTGTGCCATTCATGCCATTTTGTGAAAAGTAGGCGTCAAGTTGTTGAGGAATGGCCATGTTTACATTTACTCGCTAGTACCGTAGGAATGAACGGATAGGTTCTGTGCGGGGAGTCACATAGTTTCGGGTGTTTTTCCTCTTTATCTTTTAACCTGAGGTAACCTGGATCTCTGTGACAAAATAAAACTGCCACACTCTTTCACAGCTGTACCTCAGCGTGGTCCTTGGTATAAACTGTAGTTTAAATAGTTTCATCGTAGCTTACAGCGACAACCTTGGAAAATCATTAAGCTTACGAGCAATAGAGGCAAAGCTGGTCGGTAGCGTACTGTGTGAATATTAGCTCTAAAGAATCAATATGAATATGCAAATACGGAAACGAATTGGCTTTACGGGGTGGTATCCACTTTTGATTTTGTTAGTGAAAGTCAAGCGACTCTACGGCGAAAGTTTTTACGATCTAGGGTGCCTTGTTGCAGCATCGGCGAAATGCGGAATGGAATCAAGAATGTAATGCACAACCATTGTGTCATCCGCGCAAACACCAAACTAAATGAAATGCGTATAAGTGTGTCGTCAAGGGTATTCACATTCTGCCTAAACCTTGTTTACGCCCAATTAAAGTTAGCTTGCAAATGGTTCTAACCGGCCATTCAAAAAGCTTCGACTGCCAAATGGCGGAGAGACACGTTCATAAACCCTGAAGAAATCAATAAGGTGCCGCGTACATACGGCCTTTGGGTGGAGCGAGTGTTCGCTGAACTTCGAAATCGAAACCGTGGATCGTGTACTGAGTACATCAAGACAAAGGCGTGAGGGGTGCGTCGAGACCGCGCTATCATCATAAAATCACGATATAGCCAATGATGGCAATTGTTGCTTTGATATTTATTTAGTGATTACAATATTTAGCATTCTTTAGAACAAGCGGCATCTTGATGAGCGGTGCTAGAATTTCACTCAGTGTCGATGTAAGTCGTAACACAGTTACGTTTCGCTTCAACGGGGATGTTGTGCTGTGAGACACACAAGAACAAAAATACCTCACACACAAACATTTTCTCATGTCTAACGCCAGTCTAACGGCTGCTGCCGTAACACAGCGCAATAATACAAACGTTCGCGCTGTTCTCAATCGACCCGACGCTGTCTTCCTTTGGCCGTTAAAAATTTTTTTTTTACCCGTGTTAGGCATTTGCGATCGGCTGTGGTGTTTAGTGGAACAGTTTCATAGCGTGCAAAAAACAGCTTTTTAAGCTAAGGTTAGATTCTGAATTAGCTCAATTAAATTAGGTTAACATTATGACGAAGTCCAGGGACACGACCTGTTTACAAATTGACATGTCTACTGAATTGAATGTTTAACAGTTACGTTTCGTTACTTGACGTACGTCGGACGTAACCTATACACGTTGCAGCTATGTAGAAAACAAAATACCTTGGTTTGCTCGCGCGCTAAGAAGAAACACAAACAATCTATTATTTAGCATCCTTGATTGTTTATTTACTTAGTTCATTTTTAGCATAGCCTTTTGTTTTGACAAGGCTTTCTGCTGTCATCTTGTTGTCCTCATGTTGTGCTCGTAGGTCGAGGCACACCGGCACAGAAGCAACTCGTCAGGTAACCTTTGATCGAACCGTTGTCGCTTGTAGAACGTACCCCTCTAAGCCTTTTCCACTTAGTGTTGATGTCATTCTATTTAATGTTGCTGCCGCTGCTGCTGCCCTTACGTCGAAATGGGTTGTTACATTGTTGTCGTTGCTTACTGCTGTCGTTTTCTCTGTGGTTGCTGTGGTTATTGTTATCTTCGCTGTTGTTTTGATTGTGGTTATTTTAGCTGCTGTCGTTTACACTGTTTGCTACCTTCTTTTTCTTCTGGGCGCTTGTTAAATTCGTTCATTAAGCTTCACTGATATGTGTTCCTAAAACTCGTAATGTCGTTCTATCTAAGTATCTCATTTTTCTCTCTCTCTCTCTTGTTATCTTTCTCTCACGGTTTCTTCTTGCTCGCGTTGTCGCTTTCTCTCGCTTTCCCTCGACCGTTATCAGAATCATATGCGAACCATAGAGCACGCACTCGCACGCATTAAAATATAGCGCGAAACGCAAAACCATTATTATCAGTGCGCCTTATCATCGGAATCCAACGATACAATCGATTGAGCAACCAGAAGTGGGAATCCGCAAAAACGACCCACGCCGACCACCTCTGCGTGACGCTACCGTGTGAAGCTCTGATAAACGACGACTTAGCTTAGCCCAGCCCAAATACGGCTGATACGAACCGCCGCCACCACTGCAATACTACGGGTCGTACTGTGTGCCTAAAGCTGTTAGATCTTGGCCCAAAACGTCGTTACGTGGTACAGTTGTTATTGTTGTCGCTGCTGCTGCTGCATATGCTGCGATATTGTCCTTTTGTCGCGAATCGTAAACGTATACCTCAGCTGTATATTTAGCTTTTATGCACACTAGAGCCAAAGCAAACTTCGCCAAAGTTAGCCGAATCGGGAAAGAGCAGGGGAAGAATTAAACATCAATGTCTCGGGGCCAGCATGAGGAGCCCGGACCCAGGAGCAGTTTCCAACAGATCCCTCTAATGCTTGCTAGTCAGTGCAAGGTTGCCTATACCAAATCGAGGTGTAGCTAACGTAATCTTGTTTCGACAACTCGGCTCCGTCTGTTATTTTGGAAGACATTTTAAATGCGTCGGCGATCGTCTCTTTTTCCCATATCAATTACAATGCACGTCTCATGATCGTCTCTTTCCCATATCAATTACAAAGAATCGTAATAATAACAATTAAATACTAATTGCGCGAGTCTCTAGTCCTGTACTGGCGACGTGTTGAGCCTCTCCTATACGGGCAATCTGTACAACAGGATATTCAATGGGCCCTAATCCGGACAAGCTGTCAGTAGGCAAACGCGTATTTGTCATTATTAGAAGCAGATGTTCAACTATCAATTGCAGAAGCCTAAACATGTGCTGCGTACTCAAAACGATTAATATCAGCAGCAGTCAAGGGCCTTGAAGCAAGTGCTACAAACGAAGGATTGTCGGGCAGTTCACGTCACATGTTACACATGCATACAGGTTACAACGTTCCCATATTGTGTTTGTTGTTGCTGTCGCTATTGTACATGTCGTTGTTGCTGTTGTTGTTGCTGCTACTGTCATCGTTGTCATAATTTTGCATTGTCGGCACTCTTAGGTCTGTATCTCTATTTTCCATTCCCTCTCTATTCTCCTCTCCCCCTCCCCACATACACACTTTGACACGGAGATGGGATGCTTGTAGCGCGGATCTTTCCTACATTTCCTAAGACCGAAGTAATTACGAATCTACTTCGTTATATTTGTAATATTCATACTATTAATTAGATCATCATTGTCATTAGGAGGTATATAATTATCATCATCGTGCGTTGTCTATAATAATGATGATTTTAATCGTCTAAACGTTTAGGCGAAGTTTGTACATGATGAACGCATCCAAGCTTCATCGGGCTGGTGATCGCCGAGCCAGAGAAATTTGACCTTTAAAGTTGCTCTCACTTTGGCTCTCGCTATTCTTCTTCATCAACTTCTCGTTCTTTCTCGCGCTTTAACGCTTTCTATTTCTGTCATTATAAATAATAGCATTATAATTATTATTATCATGATTACCGAACCTATGACTTCATCAACCCACCCCCATATACACTAGTATCTAATGCTTGGCCTTCATCCCTTTCTATTTCCGAGAAATCTTCTATTACGTAAGTTAACAAACCGCCGCATCAGCTGCTGCTATAACACCCCAGTAACGGTTGTTCAGCGCACACACACACTCAAGCGTCTACATACGTCAACGTACACCAATGTCATAAAGTTAAGCAACGCTAGCCAGATCATCGGCAGAATATTCACGGACATTTTCCCGACACCGTTTAGTTCCCCTCACGCAGGCAGTTCCCAGGGAAGAAGAAGAAGAGCCTTCCTCATTTTCAAGTTCCAATCATTGACCACGAATAGCGTTGACCGATGTCGACGTTGTGATCATTTGATTCGACAAATTTTACCCATTTCGTTTCCGCCGTCGCAATCCTCCAACATTTGTGGCCTGCTGATGGTGGGTAACGCACCAGCTCGTACACTTGTCCGTGTATGACACATGCTAGGCAACTAGCAAGCCGTCTGGCGGACGTATAGTACAGCAGTACTAGCAAACTAGCAGACTGGACGAACCGCCCCTACCGGTTCATCGTCGTCGGTGACCACCGGGGAACCCTCCCATTAAACTTCTCGGGCTGACCCTCAGCCAAGATTTGACGTCCACGGGAACACACCGAACCCGCGCACCTATATGTCTTCTCCGGAAGCGAAGCACAGGCCAACAATGTACCACGCCATTGGGCTTGACGGGAAACCCTCCCAATATGAACCACAGGGAACCCTCCCAATATGAACCTCGGGGAACCCTCCAAATATGAACCCCGGGGAACCCTCCCATTATGAACCCCGGGGAACGCTCCCAATATGAATCCCGGGGAACGCTCCCATTATGGCGCTGCTGCTTAACTGGCCGTTCGTGGTGGCCGACACCGTTAGTCCCACATCTATCTGTCTTGCTTGACCATGGTTCCAGCGTATCCGTGGCGTAGCTTCCAGACATCGACATGGGCATGGCAAACACAAGTGCCGTTTTGACGAGGAACCGGTTTACGTTAACGGTGGCGTCGCGCTCCTTGTGTTCCTGCTTCAGCGCACCGCTTCTGCCTCTACAACTGATACCCGCACGCAAATCTACAACCACTGGTACTTCTAGTACCTGTATTATTATTACTACGACGTACTACTACATTTACGTCCACAAATAGAGCGCGGTCGATAAGTTTGGGCTACAAAATTGTCCTTCATTGCATGTGCCATATCCTGCATATATATATATATATATATATATATATATATATATATGTACGTAGGGCATAGACTGACTGCGCTGCGCGCATGGACATATTAACACCCGTACATATAATTCCTTCCCGTATTTATTAGAGAAAACATGCCCTTTCTATGCTTAATGTTCTTTATCTGTTGCACTTGCTGTCGACGACGATCTGTTTGTGTGGGCAGAGTTAAAACCCCTTTAGGAAATATATCAATATTTTCTTCAGTTGATAGTTGGTCTCGCAATCGGCGGTGTGATGTGAGGAAGTGACCAAAAGCGATAACAAGACTACCTGTATATAGGGAACGAGAGAGCGAGGGGGTGCTCAAGATAGGAGAGAAAGCAGAGAACAAGGCAAGAGGAGGCAACTGGGATTGCTATCTTATCTTGTTTTAAAATTCTTATTTACGCTACCACTATATTGACTATTCGATTTACAATCTATATATATATATATACACATTAACCCTGTTGAATTATATCCAGCAATCCTTGTGGTGGTTCGGTCTTGTTACTCTTACGTACATCTATCAATGTGTTTAGGTCGTTATACATACATGTATGATACTTGTCGTAACCGTCATCGTACTGCATCGACATGCATACAGGCCGACATTCAGACGTACATACGCCGCTCAAAACTCAAAGCGT
Organism: Dermanyssus gallinae; assembly: GCA_003439945.1. Taxonomy (NCBI): domain Eukaryota; kingdom Metazoa; phylum Arthropoda; class Arachnida; order Mesostigmata; family Dermanyssidae; genus Dermanyssus; species Dermanyssus gallinae. The sequence continues at coordinate 37,367 of QVRM01002523.1, read as the reverse complement.
CGACGTTATTGCCATCAACATGGTCTTCATCATCACTCTTAGCATTGTCACCACTAACCACCTCGTCACCGCGTCACGCTATACCGTGCCAAGTGTGTGTGTACGGCGATCTACTGAGCCGATTTACTTTAGCGCACCAAAAACAAAATGGTCCATGTTCTGCGTTGAGCGTTGCAATAATCCGGATTGCGGTTGCCCGTAGCGGGAGAGCATAAGCTCCACCCCTGGGCGCCTTGCAGAAACAGTGCTACCCCGAGTAGTAGTAGTAGACGTAGTAACAGTAATTGTACTAGAAGTAACGGGTTAACTAGAGTGATAGTATTAGTAGTTATCAGTCGCGTGGTAGCAGTGCTGTAGATTCGGGGTCTTTCGCTATATACCTGCTTCTCTCTAGGCCCTCTCTCATTGTTTTCCGCTTTCTCCCTCTATCCTTAACTGGTCTTTCGTTTCACCAGTCTACAAAAACGTCTTTGAGTTGCTGCTCTGAGTTGTTGATAGACCGATACGATATAGTGTGCCGGAGAGCAAAACGATGGAATGCCATTGAGTAAGTGAGACAAATTATGAACAAACATGATCAAAGCAGATAGATAGGAGACCAAACTACGAGATTTGGTAAGGGTTTCTGATATGACGTGGATAGAAACCAGGTCCTTTGCAAGATCATTGACGTCCCATCGGCGGACAATCTTTTGAGATACATCATCAGGATCATCATTATCGAGGGATGTGGCGACACATAGGCTGTCAGCGTATCGGTTGCGTACGTAGCTAGACTCTGCTTCTTAACGATTTTTCTTTTACATGAAATTATTTTATATATATATATATATAGAATCAATTTCTCTCCTACAATGTGTGTCTGCGTGTGTAGTTATCAAAAACCTGTTTAAGCATACGAGTATCCCAACTATCAGTTGATAAGTTTAGTCTTTCACAATTGTCTGTTTTACTATCGTCCCGCAGTACAATAGGGCTTACGTATGTCTGTACATACAATGTGTCCAAACCCAGTTTGACCAATTTTGAGGGATCGTAGAACTCGTTTAAGTAAGCATGTTTTTTTTTAGAATGGGAGTGATTGGAGATGTCTCGATGCGACAGTGAAATGACTAGTTTTTTGTTTTACCGGTATTGATCGAATCATGGTATCACTGGCTGTCGACTTACGAATCAAACCACTATAACACCTTGATGCCAAATTGTCCCCATTAAATGCGCATTTTCCTGAATATGTTTGTTTTATGAGCATTGAATACCTCTTAGGCAAAACAGAATTTTTTTTCTCGAGCACGCTGGCATATGTTAGTTTCTTCATTAGATTCGTTCTCTTGCACTCGCACATTTTGTGAAGTAATGTCCGGCCAGCCGCATCTTATAATAAAAATAATTTATTTCGTTGTCATTCCTAAACAATATATTCTCATCATGCAAATGTTTTTTTTATTTTTTATCTCGAGATCTACAATCCCCTTAAACTGGGCAAACTGCGGTCGGACACCCTGTGTACTCGTATATATATATATATATATATATATATATATATATATATATATATATATATATATATATATATATATATTAGAAAGAATTACCTACATCTTAGGAATTTACTGTACATGCTATGATGAGTTTGACTTCATCACGCGTATGTTGTCCTTCGCGGCAGATGTTAGTTAACATGGATGCATGATTGTACACTCGTAACTCCTGCCCGTTTGCCGCCGCCGCAGCTTTTGTCAGGAACTAGCAGGGTGGAACCAGGGTGGCAGGTTTTATAAGGATTGCCATAATATGATCCCGTTGCTGTGATTGCTGGTCTTTTTGTTGTTGTTGTTGTGGTTATTGTTGTGGCTGTTAAATGGTGTTTTCTACCGTCGCCGCCGCCGGCACCAGTTGTTGTTACTGATGTTGTTGTTGTTGTTGATGCTCCCGCGACTCGCTCCAGCCACTCCGTACAACTCGAACCACGTGACAAGGGCGCTCACGTAAGGAAGGCGGCGTCGTTAAACTGGTTATTGTTGCAGCCATTGCTTTTTGGTACGATCACTCCGGTGTGGCCCGAACCGCAGGCTTCTGCAACGCCATCAATGAAGCAGTCAAGCAATCAATTACTTGATTACTCATTTATTCCTTCATGCATTCCTAAAATGCGTTAAGAAATAATAAATCATTTCATACATTCGTTCATTATGTGCGAGACATAATAAGCGAGATAAAGAACGCCGCTGAAGTGACTGCCGAGCTAGTCAGCAACATGATTTGTGGCGCGGTCAACCTAGAAAACTGCCGTAAAGCGCAGCATTTAACTTTAACGTGCACAATACACACACAGGGAAAAATAACTACCTGCGACATACTTGGATATCGCTGCAGCGATAAACCGCGTACGGCCACATTGGAATGTTGCTGAGAATTCGCACAACCCTTCAGGCATCAATAGCGACAACCAGACTAAAGTGCAGATAAGAGACAGGGTGAAATAGCAGACAACGGAAACAGCGACAGCGTCAACAGCACCGACAACAACAAAAACAATTGCAACAACTAAACAATTAATACGTGAAATAATAATAATAATAATAATAATAATAATAATAATAATAATAATAATAATAATAATAATAATAATAATAATAATAATAATAATAATAATAATAATAATAATAGAAAATAAAATACGATGGACTAATTATAGAACTGCAGTGACAACAACATTTGAACTATTTTCTACAAGTTACTTTCGCCAATTTAATGGGGGCATATCCTGTAGAGCATAGAGAGATTACAATACAATACAATACAAAGTCTCCTTTATTGAAAAAGGGGTGTTAAAATCACATAGTAGTCTTTACACTGATGGGCACGTCGCGAAACTCTGAATTACTGAACACCAGCCGAATATTTGCCTTTATTGATGCGATCCCTAGAGATCCCATAGAATTTTAAACCGCGTGGGATCAAACAATCGCAGTTATGCGAGGGACTATGTATAGGCGTTACACCATCAGCGGCGCTGCAACAAGACCCGTGGCCCAGGCCTTGTTCGCAATAAGCATCTAATGGAAGAAGAGCTCAGGCTCCCGGCCGGTTGGAGAGGTATTGCTAAAAATAGTTGCTGGAAGGACGACCAGGCCGCCTGCTGTTTCTGGCTACAGCTTCCGTCGATGTTCAACGGGTTCTTCCACGTGACGCCTCTATATACGCTGTACTCGTGGTCTTCCGATTCGCATTTCGTTCCGTACCGTGAGACATAAGACAAGTCTGGCGGAAGCAGACGAACCTACAAATATCGTAAAATTGCTATGCGCCATTCTCCAGGAAAATTCTTTATCAAGCGACGACGGACTGGCTGAGCTCGCACCCTTTACTCTGACCACTAGAGGCCACAGCCAGGGGAATCGCTTGAGTCCCCTCCGTTTCTCATTGCTTCTGCCAGAAATAGTGGAAGGCTTCAGAGAAACGGTTTTGACCTTGATGTTCGTAGACGATGTTGTTATATATGGTGCCTTAATATGTTAGGTGCTATTGTACTATGCTACCAATTCATGGTGAATAAACCCGAAACAATATTTTAGGTGCAGTGGTTCCTGGCTGAACCCTGTGTCTATGTCTTCCAGCTTGGATTGAAAGTGAATCTGGACAAGACTGAGGATACGGTGTTTCACGTGCGAGGGCGTGTTGCAGCTAGCCACACCCTCCGGCTGTGCTCAAGATTCCTTAAATGTGTCAACAGATTAAAATTCCTTGCAATCGTAATTCCCTTCAACGGCCGCTCCTTCGCTGACCACATCATTTCGCCATTGTTGCGACGGTTGGCATAAAAAAGTCACAGCTACTCTCTCTGAACGGCGCCCGGTCTGTTAGATCTTATGTTGGCACCAATGATGTGTACATGTCGATTATTTGGCCGCAGGAAAGCTTGAAAATATTAAGCCAACCTTTCTCAAATTAGTGCTTCGGTTGCACACATCCTTCAAGAACCAATCTACTTGCTGGCGGATACACCGTTCTTTGCCGAACACTTGAAACAGAGCTTTGGCTTACCACCAGCGTCAGCATACAACGAATTAATTTACATTTGCAAAGACAAAATCACCAATAATAATCCGCATCCATTTTTTAGCACCTGTGCAATGAGGGGTTGCACTTAGAAGAGCATCTCCCGCACAAACCGCCATGTTGTGGTCCGATTCGCAGTCCCCGAGGTTTCACCGTGTTCTCTGCACATCCAACGTACGACAATCCACAACTTTCATGTAGATCTTTTCGATGTCGAGCATTCTGGCGGACCTATCATAGGGCGGTTGGCGCGAAGGTCGCTTCGATCAGTAGCCTTCTTCTCACAGTTAAAAAATTCTCATAAAGTATCGTCTTTACAACCTAATAAATATATATATATATATATATATATATATGAAAACGGTACTCGTAGAGTCGAGGCCGGTGGCGTGGTGCATTCGCCTGCGCCTCGCAACCGGAGGAGACACATAGGTGTTCGGATTCGAGCCCCACCGTTGCACATTTGTAATTATGGGGTCTGTCTATAAAGCAATGCGAAAAGCAGTACCATGGACGTTTAATCTTGGCTGGGCGTTAGCCCAAAAAGTATTTAAGTAAACCGTATAACAATGGCTGGATAAAAGTCGACAACGCTAACGGTTATATCAGCTTAGACATCGGTAGCAGAAACAGCAACTGTATGAGTAACGACATTAACACACCTTGCATGTAGTTGGTGTCTCGGCGTCGATTTCGTAGAATAATGATGAATGAGATGAGCATCACCAGAAGGAGTGCAACGCATAGCGATGTCGCAATTGTCAACTCATCAGCGAGCCATGGTGAACCTGCAATCGTTGTTAGACATTGCCAAAAATAATAATTATAGATATAGATAGCCGGGTAACGCATCGTGTGTGTACAAAAATCATAAACATTTCTGCTTTCTATTACAAGTCAGCAGCCGCAGCTGCTACATCAACAGCAACAACATCTAAACATACGAAAAAAGGCCAGATGCCAAAACAAAATGACAGGTGAGTTTGCATATATACCATATACGCGAATCCGATCAGTGCGATATTTTGTTCATGGCTTAATATAGACTACTTTGGCGGCTTACTTTGTGTCCAGGTCGAGCCTGCTTCTTGTGAGGAGGGAAACAAGAAGCGCGCTCGAACTGTGTAGTATGCGAGGTGTCTGTGGATCGTAGAGTTTGCCGTTCAAGCGGAACGGCGCGAGAAGCTGGTGAAGAGGGAAAATAGATTTTAACCAAAACCATCAAGATCATGATTGCCACGTTATCGTACGGTGGGGATTAAAAGTGTTCACAGGCGGCTTTAGAGATACTTAATTTGCTTGCTACTGAACTGGCCAACGTAACGCGCGGTCGTACCGCTGGTGAGAGATGCACCGTCAACAAAATCAAGTTTTTTGGTGTACACTTGGATAACCTAAGAAGCCGGCGACCAATCACTCCAAAGTTCGTGACCAGATTTGAAATCGTAAACGGTTTGTTTGCTTCGCGGCTGGCCAAATAGGTGCATGCAAATCCAAGTTGTATCCGCCCATTTTTAGCGATTAGTTAGCTTGCAGGAATATGAGGAATATGGCCATGTTCAATTGTAGCAAACACACCTCTTTTATGTGATAATAGAGGTGATCTTACGTTACGGTACGGTAAACTGTCTCGGGATAATTACAGTAGTTGTGGCGAAAGATGACGGTAGCGCCTAACGTTGGTTGAGCGCGTTTGTCAGGGAACAATTGCGAAAACGTTTTCGGCTCTAACCTCAGATGGCGGCGGCAATGTCTAAACGCCATTCGGCAAGTTAATACACGACAAGCCGTCTCGACACTGACGAACAAACGGGCAGCAAAATGGATGCTATGTTCTTCGTCTCTTGCCCACTTCAGACATGGGCGATGCGCCATATAAAACGTCAGTTTATAGGCAGCGCAACTGGCAGGTTTCTTTCTTGGGCCCGGATGATGCTCTCCGATGCCGATCCCTCGCGACTGGTCACGGAGGGCTTTGCTTTAGGGCCTTTGCTATCGTTGCTGCTGTTGCTGCCTCTTCTTTGTCCGGCCACAGAAACGAAGGCGGCTAGTGCCTCGCTTGCGTTTCGCCTCCTGCACAATACGGGCGGCCTTTATCGAGCCGGTTCACAACTTCACTACTAAGCGCCTAGCCACATACTGTTTTGAAGCTCCCCCGGGGATAGCAGTAGCAGCACTAATATGCTTTGGGCAACTGAGTTAACAAAGAGAGAACAAACTTAAAAAGTTTGTTCTCGATTGCGATTTGCGGTATGAAAAAGAATTGGGTTCTGTTCTGTTTGCGTCGACGAGATTTTGGAGCGCGCACGTATTTCCCACGTCTTGGTGTGATTATTATTGTTGTTGTTGTTGTTGTTCGATATGGCCTGTCAGGCATGCTGTGATGAAGGATGATACTGTGGCGGCGGTAGTATGCGTGAATTGACCGTGCTTGATCATGTGCTTCGGAGGCGTAAACGTTTGTTCAAGAAGATAGTCGATGTTGTCAGCGAACGTAGAAGTGTTAACGTTGACAAGTTGTTGGTGTTGTTGTTTGCGGTGGCTAATGACGCTGCCGTAATCTCCACAGTGAGCAACAACATTGCATTTATTACTTATTAACTTGTCCAGAGGCGAGCGACTTTGGCCGTTGGTTGTGCCCTTGAACTCGACTAACGTAGCCAAAAATTGTCACTTGTAAACGAACTCATCTTTACCAACAGCGGGCAACTTCGTGTTGCCGAATTTCAGAAGAGGGACTGCTGTTTTAATGAAGTGCCAAGTAGTTCATCGACATCAAATAAAGTAGCCCAATATGTCAACATTCCCTAAATCTATCAAAAACTTTGCTCATATAGAACTCGCCATTAGCCTGTTTGCATGACGGATGGTCAGGTGGGCACACACAAACCCTATCCATAGCAGCATATTCCTCAAGTGTGTCAATTCATTCAGATATCTTGGATTCGTAATTTATTTCAACGTCCGCTCCTTTACGGACCACATCACCCATACGGTGAGCAGCGTTCTTGTTGCGGTCGTTAGCATACAAGGTTATGCATTGTTAGATTTCATTTACACCCAACAAAATGGGCACAGGCTCTTAGTATGTTCGTAACTTGCTTTCGTCAAGTGTCACGTTATAGAACGAGTGCTATTTAAGTGATAATAAAGATGCCTATATATAATGCAGTGTTGCTCTTTAACATTTAGTAATCCTAACTCGGTCACATGAGATTACGCTGGCGTGTTTTTGACGCTCAAAGCCAACTCAACGGAACGATCGTTATAATCTATGTGACGAAGAACAAATTTTAAATCGCCAAAGTAGTTGTCTTATAGTGAGTGGTATTTCATGGTAGTCTTGTGTGTAACAACGTTTTTCATCCTCCCCTTCTCCTTCGCCATCACCATCACCAGCAACAACTTTCTGCGGTCTAAAGTCGGCGAGATTCCAGTGCATTCCTTCCCTAAGCGTCGTAGTCTAAACTAGGCCCGTGCGTAAAGGAGAAGATTATTTGGAAGAAGGCAAACGAGCTTCGGCGCTAGCCTCTTCAGTTCCGCTTTGCCTTGCCTGTTCCACAAGCCCCGGACTACCCCATTATACCTCTCTCTCTTTCCCTTTCTTCTTCTCCCTGTCGGCCTCTCAGTCTTTCGCTATTACACCCGCCGCACCAGCGTTGGGCTCACCGGCCGACGCAATGAATCAAAAATCGATTTCGTTCCTCCACACCATCATCCTATTCGTCTGCCCTGCCCCCGTTACTCCCGGAGAGATCTTTGCACTACCGGCTGACTGTGCACCGGTAGTAGGGGAGGCCGCGGCTGTGGCAAACCATTTCAAGCAAGAAACGCCGCCATCGCCGACGCCGCACCGTTTTAAAGGTCGGAACGCCGCCTCCTCGCAAGAGACGGGACAGCAGCAAATCGGGGGCTCGAAGAGGGGCTGGGGTGACTCCCATCCCGCCCTCGCCTCCGCCCGACGCCCGACGGGGTGGAGGATCGGCTCTCAAAAATGTCTGCGGCGAAGGGGGCCAGCCGGCGAAGAAAAATAGCTTCATCCACAGATAATGATCAGCCTTGGAGGCGCGGGCGGCGGGTGCGGCCAAAGCGGCCGTAACGGAGGCGCCGACGCCCCAGTAGCGCCCCTACGTGCGGCCGGTCGGGCAGGGCGGCCGCTTGTAGCCAGGCAGCCAGCCAGTCTTCAGGGGAAGAACGCAAAGGAACAAGCAAAAGCTGGACGCTCCACTGAATGAAGTGCGTCCTTTTTCTGCTCTTCCTGTCGCTGGATGATGATGATGATGCTCATCATCACAATCATGGGATAGTGAAGATGACGAAGAAGCTGTGGTGATGAAGAAGACTTCTTCTTCAGCGCAAAGAGGAAGAAGAAAAAGAAGAAGATGCTGTTGGTGTTCATGATTCTGGTCGTTGGCTCTTCGTTGGTTTCGAGCGCGTTTGCCGGTGGCGTCACGCAAATGGCGTAGATGCGGGCGCTGGCTGGCTTGGCTACTCTCGGCCAAGCCCCCAAGAAGAGAGAAAATTGCTGCTCGAGAATCGACCCTCATCGTCGTCGTCTTTACAGTGGTGCCGCCTATGAACTAATGATGACGATCCTAGGGATCATCACTATCATTATCATTATCATCATCATCACCATACCATTAGGGGGGGGGTGGGGTTTTGGGGTTACCGTGGTCGTGTTTCGCACCTACAACACCATGCATCGACATGCGGGCGCGCATTTAATACGCGTGCATATGTCGTCCTGCAGAGGATGCTAGGTGCAGCCAATCGAGAAGGCTTTTTTTAGCCTCTCTTTTTCTTTCCCCTTCGCCCGTTCTCTGTGCATTATAGATCACGATGTTGGCAAAGATTATCCGCAACTTGAACGGAACACGGAAAACATCTATACTCATGATCAGACAGCATCAATCACTGTTGCCGATGGCAGGTCTACTCACATCGATAAATGAACGTATTGTTAAATGGACCCCACTTGAGCCCTGCCGCTTCGTCGAGCCCGGTGGCGTGGTGCGTTCGCCTGCGCCTCGCGACCATAGGAGACAAATAGGCGCGCGCGTTCGGGCCCCACCGTTGCACATTTGCATTTATGGGGCTCCGTCTATGATGCAATGCAAAAAGCAGTCTCGTGGACCTTAAATCTTGGCTGAGGGTCAGCCCGAAAAGTATAACCCTGCCTTCTCCTAGTCTTCTCTCGCTCTAACATAGAATCCTATCTCTCTCCCTCTTTCTCTGCTTCTGTCTGCCTTTTCTCGCAATATTGTGCAATCAAGACAGTTGGCGCACCTTTGAGAGGTTAGCTCAGGGGTGTTTGACATACTTGCAACATGACATATCAAAACGCGTATATTTAATTTAAATGAAATAGATTAAGTTTACATACGTACATACAATCTGTAACTCTATTGCAGCTGTTTGTTCTAGAAAACCCGACGCTTTACAATATCGTACTAATGCGGTTCGCTGGTATGGGCGCCGGTAGTATCCCGTAATTGTATGGAAAATCCGATAATTTATGGAAGACGAGATGGGCTAGTGTAGCTATAGGACCCTAATGGCTTAAAGAAATGTACGCGATGTCGCCGAACTCCGGTCCATAGATGGGCACGTGTGGCAGAGAGGAAAAATACAAGTTATAACCTCCCGGAAAGCAGTAGTTATAACATGAGCAAAGTTAGGTTTTCTATTAACACATGGTGAGGCGGGAAAGGACTCCGCATCCAAAAACTTCCTATCTCACAAGGCGAAGGCGATGCTCTACTGATTGAAGGCGATGCTCACAATAGTGAACGGAATGCACGAAATGCAGAATAGAACTGAACTCGATACCGAAGACAGAAAGAAAAGTGGAAGAGGTAGGACCACGTACCGATATTCGTAACTCTGCTCTGCCAGCTCTGTGCCGAAAGCAATCATGCTTCTTCACGCGAAACCAGCTCACCGTCACAAGGACGTAAAAGATCTACAATATAAATGAGCCACACAATTAAGGGTGCTCGTCGCGACGCAGGAACTCAATGTCGTCTGTCACCGAAAGGCCTCTAACCCATAGTCAGTTCCGGTAATAGGCATGTCTTCACCCGACATATGACACACGGTTATTACTATCTATGCTGCACCAAGCCGGGCAGATTTCATCAATTGTCCCTAGTATGCTTGTATCGTTATCGGGTTAAACGGCTATCACTCATTAGCGGCACCTGCAGTTTACTTATGTTAGATTAAACACAATGCCCAAAGACAATCAACGTCCACACTGTATGTAAACAAGTACATGCATGTATGGCCAATCTGCTCCTCCTTGCAGTGCTGCTCTTCAGGACACGTCTTCATTTTTATCGTGTGAGAAAAACGACACCTGTAGGAAGTGTATATATATATATATATATATATGTATAAAATTGAGCTCTGTAGCTAGAACCAACACAAAAATAATAGAGCTGTGGTTGGTCTTAACTGTCGCAAATTCGTGTCTCCTTGCCGCCGCTTAAAGTATCCAGACAAGCCGAGGCGAAGAACGAATGGACGAATGGGCGGGCGGATAAGCAAGCAAGGCCGTAGCTGGGGCCAGTATTTGACTTTATTCTCTCTGGACTTCTTTGCTTCGCTTGTTTTTCACCGTGCTGTGTTTGAAATTGACTGACGGTGCCGTTTGGTAGCCAAATCTCGAGCGAAGAGAACTTATTATCCTCATCATCATCATCATCATCGCCACAGTTGCCAAGATCAACATCATCATCAGCCGAGGCCGTGGCAAGCAGGGGTAACAGTGGCGTTGCCATTACCCCCGTCGTTGGTGGGCTTGTCTTTGTCGTCGTAATTGAATCCTTTGTTGTTGATGTTGTTGTAGTTTTCGCATGGCTATTAAGAATCGTTTCCTTCTTCGTTTTTCTTTTACGACGCCATTGAAACTGCAGGCAGATGCCGCGGTGCCCGGCTGGTCGACTTGATGATCATTGAGCAGCCGCATCGCAAGCTGAAGCAGCAATGATGATGATGATGCAAGCAGCAGCAGCAGCAGCAGCAGCGGCGGCGGGGGCGCAAGCCTAAACAACCCTCTCTCCGGTCAAAAGTATTGCCCCTCTCGACAGCCTGCTGGGTAGTCAGTCCGGCAGTATCGTCGTCGGAACAATTTCCCACCGTCGAAACAATTTCCCATCGGCGGAACAACGTAACGTTGCGCCAGCAATTGGCTTGAGGCTCCGCCTTGTTTGACTTCATTTCGTTCTCTCTGATTTGCCGTTTCTCTGCTCTCCCCCGACTTCTCCCGACGACTACGGCCCTTGGCACTACGACAAGCATATGGTGAGCTGCTACTTGCGACAGCTTCTGCGGGGGAAACGATTAGGAGAACCACTACAATTGTGACCTGGAACCTTGCTGCCTCTGTCGCTGTCATGACCTATCATGATGGCAACGATCTGTGTGCGATACGATGTGTGCCGTTTGTATTTTGTTTTCATATATGATATATTTTGATATTGTCGCTCAAACAGAAAATACAGTTGCTGGAACGACATCGTGTAGTACTCTAATTCCCTATCTAGTGTCCAGGTACATGTCAACAGCAGGGGAGACACGTTTGTTTGTTGTGGAAAAGTTATCTGCTCTGCAAGCTATATTCAACACGTGCTCGTTGTGGACTGCTGCTGAAGGAATAGAGGTCAAAGGGGTAAGGTTGGGCCCAAATAGCAAGCAAAAAGACAATACAACGCTGTTGTCGCGTTGGGTTTCTTCACAAACACCTACGTTTAAAGGTGCATCTGCCACCCTCCCTCTCTTATTGCTAAAACGCGATATCGAGAAAGAAGCAGACGGGGGAGGCAAGTTGCTTGTTGTTGCTCTATTACTGTTGTGTTTGGTCGTTCCCCCCCTATTCCCTACCCTATTGCCCTGATAAATTGTTTGTTTTGGTTACCGCGGTCCTAAACGATAATATTGTATCATTTGATGTTGTTTAAATTTGAACTCGACATTGCTGCAGCAACAATGATCTGAACCACTTACGCGCTAGATTTATCTTTTCGTTTTTGCTTAGTGCGTGTTTTTGTTTTTGCTTAGTTTATTGCATTTTTCTTCGCGCGTTATTTCTCCTAAGGAACCCCCGAGAGGCTCAATCCTCAGTATGTTATGGTAAATGAACCTGATTGTTTGCAACAGAAGCTACGCAGGGGTAAGCGAATCGCGGTACGCTATGTTGCCACTCACTCTCTCAACGTATCTAGTATAATAACCCTTAGGATTTTTTCATAAGTACATTATTATTTTTGCTGCTTGGTGACTAAGATTTAGCACTCTATAGGCAGTGTGTGTAACTTAGTCACCCATTTATATTCCTTTTCGAGTCGTAACATTTTGTTTTGCTCGATTTCTTAAAGATATTTTAAATCAACTTAAATGTTAAGTTATATCCACTAAACCGTGCTCACTTAGTCAAATCATTTTAGGATCCATAGAGTAGTAGAATCATGGGGTGATGTAAGTTTGCAAAGTTGAGTAAAGCATCTGTATCATTATCTAAAAAACGACAACCGTTCCAAATCCTGATATACGCTCACTTAATAGACAGGCGGTCCTCATTAAAAAAAATATCAGAGCACAAAAACCTCCCATTGCTTACCACGTAAGTACACATCGAAACTATCACCAAAACCAGCATAACCGGTTGAAAGATGTTCGATCATATGCCCAACGACAAGTTATCTCTTTGATCTGAACCATTCTCACACAAGTGCCAAAGGGCGCTGGATAAACACACTTTATTTTTCACCAATTATGGTTTACCACATATTCGTTTTACAACGCAGTTATCCAGGATTATAATCCTATATGCGATTTGATAACAAACAAGAAAATAATGTGCCAAGAAGGGCTGTTCGTCAACCCTTGTGAAATGTTTATGCATTCTTTAGTAAGCAATCCTCTTCTTACTTACCCGAATCGACAATGATAAACGTGCATGGTTCGCGTTGATCTCCAAGTTGATTTCTGGCCCAACAAAGGAGCGTCCCGAAATCGCTGCTGTCGCGTGGAGTGAATTCGGCCACGCTCGTCGTTCCGTCCCACGTGAATCTGGTACAACAGTAACGGCAATTATCACGGTACGGACGCAAATAAGCGCGTACACCAATGTATAAATGGTAAGTATTAGCTAGAGTTGACATGTCTGTATTAGCTTGTAGTAGTACGCAGCAAACTATACGGCGGAAGTTGACGGGACGTTCTGCCACGAGGCCATCTAACCAGCCTCGTATGCCGACTATACGTAAGTTATGGCTTGTTTGTAAAACAAAGACGGTATGTTCTACAGGCAATGTAAAATTGGGATTTCTATTTTGGCTAATGACTGTAAAACGGTGAATCGGCTCCACGTGTCAACCAATGACTATTACACCATCCTGAGCATGTTATGCAGATAATACATACGATACTTCCCAGCTCCCAACAGCAGCCGGCCGCAGTTACATGATAGTGGTGGTGGTACGCCATTGAATAGAATTCGACGTATTGTGCCGTGGAATATAATTCTAGAGTAATAATAAGCGGCCCGTGGGGCATCCCTCCCAACCGGGCACTAGCGTCTGAATTCAAATTTTAAGGGTGGCACATGCTGCTCTAATAGACACACTGCTGTCATAAATTTTTTTAAAAGGCTTATTCAGCACAAAAGCAAAAAGGCTTCTCACGTGCGAGTTACCAAGTAAAATTAAGCATTTCCCCATAAAGTGAGGTAGTTTTCACGACTTACAACTTCATCGAGACTATAACAAAACGTAAGTAAAAAAAGCGCTATGCAAATTAAAAGCGAAACATCGGCACATTCTTAACGAGTTTCCAGACATTGTTGTTATTATTTCTCACGAGGTCTCCTAAACAAATCTAATATTTCCTAGTTGAAGCCTAATTAGTGGGTGAGTAGGCATTGTTGTGTCATTTCGAGTGCTCTCCCTCGAAAATATTGCTAATAAGTAACTGACTGATTCCCACTGAGTAAATGTAATGAGTGATCTTGCTCGCTATGGCTGTCACGTACCTGTCAACGCGTCCCTCGTTCGTCGTCGTGTTGACCTTCCAGCGAAATGACACAGATGACGGGTGTGACGAGACCGAACATGAGACGAAGATTGTCTCGCCCACACGCGTATGATACACTACACGCTGATGCGGTCGGCACAACGGAACATCTGCAAACACCAATCACAGTTAGTCGTGACATACTGTTACAATCATATGCCGTTTCCTACACGAACACAGAAATCACAGTGTTCAGCAGCTTACACAGTACAACAGTCAAATGGACCGGTCGCTCGTTCTTAGGGTCGACATGAAAGCCCACTTTGTGCACCCGACACATGATCGCTGTCTTATAAATCCTAAATACCTGTATAAGAAAGTACTCATTTCTTCTAATACTCTGGGTCCAGTCACTCCCTGTTTTGACGCAAACTCTCATATGGCATGGTCATCACTATTTGGCATGTTCAAACGCGCCGCCTTTTGCGAAGAGTACGAACTGTGCATCTGGTGGTTCTCTGCCTGCAGAGGTGCGCCAAGTACCATGCAATAGAATGTGCAGCACTGAAGCGTAAACCGTTGCACAACTTCGCTCGCCGGAAGGGTGAAGGCGGACGAATGAAGCCCATTTGCTGAAGGAGATGATGACATTATGCCATCGTGCACGTCGCCCTTAGTTTACACGTATGGTTTCGTGGGCATTTTAGGAGCTCACGAAGTGATGCGTCGATGTCATTTACAACCCAAATGCTAGACCAAAGAGTGACTCGCTGTGGACAACATTGCACTCATAGAAGCAGCTAGGCTAATATGAAATATGTTTTAGCAACAACAAAAAAACTTTTAAGGGTTTCTGCTTTCTCGTGGTTGCAGGTGACATACAACTAATATAATTTAAGAATTGTTTGACGTTTATGCGCTCTTTAAGGTTATGATTGTAGTGTGCATATACGCACACACACACATATATATATATATATATATATATATATATATATACGCACACACACACATATATATACAGGGTGTTACGCAAAAAGTTGTACTTCTTTCGAGGTTTGATAGAGCTCGGCAAGAAAATAATTTTTCCCAATGGGCGGAAGCCAAGAAAACGTTTCGTTTAGGAGTGAGGATGAAATTTAGAAAAGTCGTTATTCTGCCTTATTTTCTTCTACATAGTTGTACAAAGTCTACGTTTGCGGGAGAACCAGTCAACGCATGAAGCAACCGATCATACCAGTGTGTTCGGCGGAAAATTTTGCATAACTTAAATGACACCTAACGCAAGCTAGCAAAAAGCAAATAGGTGGAATAAAAAAAATCATAAAAAGTCGATTTGTTGTTATAACTTACGTTGAAGCTTTCACGTGCAAAATCTAAAAATTTTGCCATTGCGCACAAATGACGAACACTCTCTGACGATAGCAAATTTAATGCCCGTCATTTTCGTACCAAAGTGATGGTGCTGCGTTACGTAGTTGCTGAGAAACTAGGTTTTTTCGACAGCCATATCAAAAGCAAAGGCATGCATACTTCCTAGCATCTTGACCTGCTTTACCACAGAAACCACTTGCGCACGTCCAGAAACACACCAGCATTTATTTATTATAAGAAGTGCTCGAAGTTCCGTCCGCCTACCACTAAACACGTTCTGTAGCGATTACACAGGCTCTCTTGCACTCGTGTAAATATGTTAGGCATTGCCCTAACGGCGTCAGCAGCGTTGAATATACGGTCAACCAGATCTTCACGCGATTCAACGGGGGTTTCGTAGACAACACTCTTTAGGTAGCCCCACAAAAAAAAGTCGAGGCTTGTTAAATCGGGGGAGCGAGGTGGCCAAGCTATAGACCCGCCTCGGCCGATCCACCGATTCTTGAATGCTTCGTTTAGGTATTCTCGAACCGTAGCAGAGTTGTGTGGCGGCGCACCATCATGCTGGAACCACATTCTTAGACGAACGCTTTCCGGGGCGCTTTCCAAAAGCTGGGGTAACGTATAAATCAAAAATGCGCGATAGGCAGACCTGACACTTCGTTTTATAGCTTTTGGCGTTGGCGGTTTTTTTTATGGTGTTTTGGCGTCTCGAATGACGAATTCCGAATCAAAGCCCGCGCAAATTTCCGATAGAAGCTTGTGCAAACGGCGAATAATTTCGAAACAAAGCCGGCTGCTCAGCGTAAACAAATGCTGTTGTGTTTGTTTCCGCCAGATTAGATGCAGCTGCGTATCGCGCGTTTTTGATTCATACGTTACCCAGTTGTGAGAAGGCATCCTGGAAAGCTTTCGTCTGAAAATGCCGCCACACAACTCTGCTACGGTTCGAGAATACCTAAACGAAGCATTCAAGAATCGGTGGATCGGCCGAGGCGGGTCTATAGCTTGGCCACCTCGCTCCCCCGATTTAACAAGCCTCGACTTTTTTTTGTGGGGCTACCTAAAGAGTGTTGTCTACGAAACCCCCGTTGAATCGCGTGAAGATCTGGTTGACCGTATATTCAACGCTGCTGACGCCGTTAGGGCAATGCCTAACATATTTACACGAGTGCAAGAGAGCCTGTGCAATCGCTACAAAACGTGTTTAGTGGTAGGCAGACGGAACTTCGAGCACTTCTTATAATAAATAAATGCTGGTGTGTTTCTGGACGTGCGCAAGTGGTTTCTGTGGTAAAGCA
Organism: Dermanyssus gallinae; assembly: GCA_003439945.1. NCBI lineage: Eukaryota > Metazoa > Arthropoda > Arachnida > Mesostigmata > Dermanyssidae > Dermanyssus > Dermanyssus gallinae. The sequence continues at coordinate 20,613 of QVRM01002523.1, read as the reverse complement.
GGTCAAGATGCTAGGAAGTATGCATGCCTTTGCTTTTGATATGGCTGTCGAAAAAGCCTAGTTTCTCAGCAACTACGTAACGCAACACCATCACTTTGGTACGAAAATGACGAGCATTAAATTTGCTATCGTCAGAGAGTGTTGGTCATTTGTGCGCAATGGAAAAATTTTTAGATTTTGCACGTGAAAGCTTCAACGTAAGTTATAACAACAAATCGACTTTTTATGATTATTTTTATTCCACCTATTTGCTTTTTGCTAGCTTGCGTTAGGTGTCATTTAGGTTATGCAAAATTTTCCGCCGAACACACTGGTATGATCGGTTGCTTCATGCGTTGACTGGTTCTCCCGCAAACGTAGACTTTGTACAACTATGTAGAAGAAAATAAGGCAGAATAACGACTTTTCTAAATTTCATCCTCACTCCTAAACAAAACGTTTTCTTGGCTTCCGCCCATTGGGAAAAATTATTTTCTTGCCGAGCTCTATCAAACCTCGAAAGAAGTACAACTTTTTACGTAACACCCTGTATATATATAAATATATATATATATACATTCTCTAACCGGCATAATTTGTAATAAAAAACGACCGCTACCCATCCCTGCTTGTTTAATCTCCCTATCACCGATTACGCTGTTCAGCTTCTGCTCACAAATTTGCTCGCGCCGCCAGATTTCTTGAAGAATCGAGAAAGGAAAGAAGAACCTGAAGGTGTATGACGGACGCAAAACGGCGACAATTGAGTCCCTTACCAGCGAACAGCCATAATAACACATGGTGCTGGCTGGGGGTGTGAGTGCCGGAACGCAATGCGCGGCGAAGGGAGCGTAGCACGGTATGATGTAAGAGAACACTGTGACGTCGGCCACAATCGGGCCGGCCATTATATCTCCTTACACGGTCGATGTCCGTCGCCGCCACGAGAGGGCACTAGCAGAGGCAGCGGGCGCCATTACTAGTGGTATGTAGTAATGGAAGTAATCGCTGCCGCTGATTTGACCGCGTGGACGACTACATCCCTGCCCGTCCCTGTTTGTTCATGGGGTCTCCCTCAGCAGTTGATACCTCCCACTTCTGGGCCAAGCGCTAGTAGGCTGAGTGCCCCGGTTCGACACTGTTACCATGTGGGCCCGAAGCCTTTGGAGAGGGTAAGAGTGAATCTATCCTCTTTTCCATAAGCTTCAAGTTCCACGACCAAGTTTAACATACGATTGCTGCCCCTCTCTTTTTCCACAAAACGAGGACCGAGTCTCGAGGAGGATTTCCGCCGCCCTCTCTCTCGCTCGCCCTATCTTTATCTATGCTACTCTTTTTCTCATATTTCTCTCTGCTTTCGTTGCATACCTATCATAGCATATACTGGAGAAGTTAGCCTGCTAGACCTCGTCCCTTTTCCCTGCTTGCCCGCGTTGGGCGTTTGTTCTGTTCGGGGGGCGTTGTGGTGCTACCGCCGCGGGGGGCACCGCCGAGCCGGTCCAATCTGGCGCTCTACCTCAAGCGCGCTGTACGCGGTACGTGGCCGTTGCCCGGTTTTCCCGGCCGGGTTGGTTCTCTGCCGTAAAGGTAGAGCGCTTGGACCGACGTGAAGGCCCCGAAGTGAAGTGGGGGGGGGGCTGTAGTCGTCTGTCTGTGTCGTTGCGTCGTGACGATGACGACGACGGCGACGACGACACTTGCTCACAATCTAGTGCGTCTGTCAGTCGGCGATCTGTGGTGATGTCTCTCTCTCTCTCTCTTTCCCCTAGCTGTTTGTAGCCATTTCCGCCGTCGCTTTGTCGATCCGTCCATCCACTGGTCCATCTGTGATGGCATTGATCCCGCCCGTCCCAGGTTCTCCCGATTTCCTTCGTTCGGCGACGGGACGATTCCCCCTTCCCCGGGATCGGCTTCTTCATTTCTCATATTTCACGGTCATTGCGCTCGTCTTCTCTCGGGGCGCGGCTACCGTCGAGACGGTGGGCTCGACGCCGGTCATGGCGTAGCAATGGCCAAGACTGACAGACTGACACAAGGCGTTGCTACTGCTGCCGTGCTGCCGCTGTCGACGTTGAGAGGTCTGCCCTAGCTCCCGTTCCCGTCCGTCTCTCGTCAGTTGGAACCGAAGAAATGGTGGAATCGTGGAAAACGACGTCCGGTAATGTGAAAAAGTTAGCTTTCCTTCTCTCTTTAATTTCTGTGCCCTCTTGCCGCCCTCCCACCTCCAGCCCGCTGTATTTGTACAAATTATACGCGAGCGGTGCGGACTTTTCGCTGTTAGCCGGAGACTTCGTTGTGCAGTTCTGTCGGAGTTGCTGTCGTGTCCTTGTGCCCGTCGCCGTGGTGGTTGTCATCACTTCATCATTGTCGTCGTCACCGTTGTCGCCGTACGTACCCCACCTAACCAACTCAATCTAGGGGGCGCCCTCAAATGGGGATGCTGTGTTGAATCACCGAGGAAAAAGCAAAACGAACAAGGAAATAAAAGCGACGATGACGGCGGAAAGGACCGACCCACTGGGAGGGTCGGGTCGGTCGACGCACTGATACTGGTACCAGTAGCAAGTATAAAAAGAGGAAAAGGAAATAAACGAGAGTTCCCAAAGGGAAAACAGTCAGATGGCCACGAAGAGAGGCATATGAACAATGAGAGAGCAAAAAGAGAACCCATGTGGAGACGGCACATATAACGGCAATCGCGGCGCGCTCAGTTAAGGCGTGCGCAAACGTAGAACCCCTCTACTGCCTCCCGGTTCCGTAGGCAAGCAGTCGCAGCGTATGGTAGCGGTAGGCGATGGCCACGAGGACGACAACTAGTTTGCTAACACTTGAGATCATCACCGACAGATCATCGTTGTAGACTCTTGAGGGAGGAGGAGGTTCCAATCTTCCGCGGAGTGGGCCAGGACCCCAATAACCTAGAGACTGTGGTGGTAGAAAGACTGACAGCTCTCCCGCGTCGCTGAGGCCACCTCCTTAGGCTGCCTATACTTCAATGGCTAACTCTTTCATCCTGCCTGTCTGCCATCCGAGCTTACCGATCCCAATTCTTAGACGCAACAGTGACGATCTCCGCTCATTCTTGATGTAGATGTATAGTGTTTCGTTTAATTTCAACACATTTTATCTAGCCTGTCGTCGTCCTTAATGCCCGCTGTTAGGCATTAGGGCCGACGGCAAAAGGACGTCGAAACTCGTTTTAGACGTTTTCGCTCTTGGTGAATACGTCGTACGCGAGCTGCCATAAACGGTGTACGTGAGTATATATTTTACACAAGTCAAACATCCGGATCCGTTGCAGGACGTCAAATATACTCCGAGTCAAAAACAAATCAGTACAAACCATCTTCTAATGACAAATGAAGTCACGTTAAGTTACGTACATTTTTATTGCGACCATCCCCAACGTAATGTGGTTGCATTCGGCGCCCTATGTGCTTAGCTGCCCTCAGATGTCCAGCATACTGCTGTAAAACAGGACATTTTAACTTAAACACGACAGAGGAGAAAATTCTGATGGCTACACTTGGCCACTACTCTTAAATATATATATATATATATATTGATTTATTTTTATAAGATGATTCAGGTTGACTAGGAAGAACTGTCAGAACTGCATTTAGACCAATTTTGCGAATGCAAGCTAGCTTTTTCGTCGTAGTTTCCCACGGTATTTATTTCACCTGACAGTGTGTTTCGTCGGCGAGCCATTTGTAGCTAGTTGCACAACAAGCCGCAAACATTTCGGCTGCACTCTTATTGCCGCGTCTTGCCAATTCGAAAAACAAACGGGCAGATCGAGTGCATACTGCGACTGCTCAGCATGACATGCACTTCGGAAGAACTTGACACGATTTCGAAGTGATTGAGGTGTCGGGGGCAGGAATCCGGGAAAGGCTCTGCCGAAATGGTTTTACTGTGGCACGTGATGATGTACATATGTATATTGGCACGTAGCCTGCCCCGTCGCGTGTTCGCCTTCGACCGCAGCTCTACCGCTGGAGCTGCGCCCTCAATGACCGACCTCGACGGCTCATAAAAACCTCGGTGACTGGAGAACGACTCGCCCACTGTAAACGACTCGGTCGTTTGACTGGCCGCTACCGGTGCCCACGTCGAGGGCATGACCGCACCAAGTCGCTGACTGATTGCTGAGTGAGTGGGCTGTATCTGGATTGCCTTCATCTGCCTTCACCCACCTGACTGTCGGGCATCAAATCCAAATCAACGAAATTGCCAATGGCAAGCTTGAGTCGTACTCACTCCGTTCGAAGCTTCGCTGACGAAGGGCCCCAACGCAATAGGCTCGCGATGGCCGTGAGTGTAAATAGAAAAAGCCCACCGCCTAGGCTTTCTTCCAAAAGCACCTGACCGCATGGCTAGGTCTGTGTCTAGGGAGAGCCACTTGTAGACTTGGCTGAGATCCGGCCGCAATCGCTCTGCTCCGTATGGCAAAGCTCGCCTTGGTCTGTCTACCAAACACAAAGATGGTCTCCGCTGACTTGCCGAAGCTGACAACAGCATTGAGGTAGAATACAGCGTGGCCTAGCCGCACAAATCATTTGTCGGAAGCGATAGGCTGAGTCAAACATGTCCTTCACTGCCCCCGCCCTCCACTCTCTCTTGCCTCTCTCTCCCTCTCCCGCTCGCTTTAACGTGACAAGACCACTCGTCGACACAACGACCCAAAGCAGCAACTCAACAAAAATGACTTAATATTATCAATTCAATATGACGTTTAATATGATCACCTTTTTTTTAGGAACATTGAAAAAGTTGTGTTAGTATACACATGCCAGTTCCGTATTCAAATAGATCCACATCCACATGTTTCCAATCCGAGGATAATCTCCTTTTCGATGTCCTCATGATACAATAACTGAACGCTATTGGGATCCCTCCATTAGAGCGCTTAATATTATCGCCTCTTATTGTAACGCTTACTATTACTATTACGATTATGAATAAATTGCACTATTTTGGAGCTGCTGAGACAGCCAGCCCGGATTGGACACTCACGTTTGATGCGCAAGAAGAGAGCGGGAGAGACGCCGGATCCCTGGCCATTGGCCACCTCGCACGTGTAGTTGCCGGCGTGCGTGTGCCGCACGTTGCGTATGTGAAGACGATTTCGCCGGGCTGTGACGCTCGAGTCTGTTGAGGCCGACAGCTTTCTCTCGTTGTGCTTCCAGATGAGGGGCCCGAAGGCCGCCGGGTTGGCGTCAACGAGACACGCGATTGAAATATCGCTGCCTTCGGTAATCGAACCCTGGCCAGGCGCCTCCAGCTGGATGCGAACCTGCGGTCGATCTACGGATGAAACGAAGCGATAAACAGGGCAATTTATATTAATATAGCTTACATACGGGAGGTTGCATCGTTGCTAAATGAGATAGGGTCGGCCGACACGACAATGCAATAGCGCGAACTGTTCAACAGTCAAAGCAGTCCTGAGCCTCAAGTTGAAGATTGTTCATCATATGCCATCACAAATCAATACGCTTAGCCATCGAATACATTGACAGTATCTATACAGAACTCTAGCCAAGCCACGTTAGCTGTAGTGTGAAATTACATTAATTATGGAGTTCGTTGCCCTTTTGGGTAAGGCGGCGCCATCCAATAATACCGTGATACAGATATAATGACGGCAGTCATCATAGAGAACCTAGGAGTAGATCATTAAGTATCAGTGGCCTTACTGCAGTTGAGTCACTCACTACAACGCGAAACAACCTAGTTCCGGGCTTGAGTTATTGAAAAAGTCTGTGTAATATGTGTTTATACTTATTATATGCTGTTGAATGGCCAAGCAAGCTTGTCTATCAGCTGCAATAAAATCAAGTCTATCAAGCTGTCTATCAGCTTGATATATTTGAATACTCTTATATTGCAAAGACATATTTGTCTAACCTACTAGGCAAATAATATACTTACAATTACAGTGGAAGAAATATTAATGACCAAGGCAGGAATTGGTGTGCACAGTTTTCTTGCATTAGAATATGATATATATTTTTGTGTACTATTTTTCGATTAGCTTGACACTGGTCGAACACTAGCCACCCTGTAAGAGTCTCGGCTTACAATAACATCTCAGAAATACTTTGTTGTAAGATACAATGTTTTAAATAAACGTTGTCAATAATTTATAGTAACAATAATGACTAGAAGTAGAATAAGACTTGCATTGCATTGGTATCATTGATACATCTATCTATCCCGTTTACTGATAAAGTAGCCCGCCTTTTTAATTTTATCTTATGTAGATTTACAAGGGGCCAATAGATAGAGATCACCAAAATTACTAGTTGACTGCCATTTTGGCCACCGTTTTATTATTTAAGAAACTATTTCTGCATTATCTTTTTATCGTGATACTTGTGTACTTCTTCTCGTTGATCATATGACAAAATAGCCCACTGTGTCACTAGACAATCTAGATTGGAAGACACGAACATGAAACTTTTTTAGAAGTTCTGAGTCATAACCAAGGTCTGCGGCCGCGCCTTTTCATAGAATCTGGTTGCGTCATCTGTCCCCGTGACTGTTCTGTTCCGTAGGTCGTACGTCATTCCGTCTTGAACCCCTCCTCGTCAGTGCGGTTTTTTCTAGGGCTGCATGCGTTTGCTGCTTTTTGACATGATTCTCGAGCTCCTGTCAGAGACTTATTATTGTGTGTTTTTTGTTTCTCGTATAGTCCACTCTGGAAACAACTGAACCTTTCTCTACAGTTTTCCTCTCTATACATTAGAGACAGCTCCCGCTTGTACCCACCTGTGCGTTTTTTCACTGTACCACATCATCTACTTTCATGGCGACCAGCCTCAACTTTCCCCAAAGTATCCCATCGGTTCCTTCCCTTGCGCCCCGCCTCGATATCGGTAACTACAATCCAAACAAAATTTAACTACGTTTGTTCCCACCATATATTTATGTGTCTGTGCGTATGTCTGTGTGTATAGATAGGTCCCGCTCGGTGCTACTCACTTGAACGGGAGTGCCGGTAAAAATGAGGAAACGTGGCAAGTAGAACACGAACGAGGAACAGGAAAAAGGAAAAGAAGACGTCTCACTTTATTTGACCGCCAGAGCTTCCCACCACGAGCCAACCCGCTCTGGTGGCGGCGGCGGCGGCAGCGGCCGCATGTGGAACGGCGAATGGAGCCGAAATAAGCTCATCCATTTTCGAGCAAAGCACCTTCTATTCCCCATCTCGGCCCCGTGGAGAAACCGTGGGGAACCGTTCCGACCGTTAGACACGACCCCTCGGCCTAGCTAGCAGCCAGCCGGCAAACCCACGACGACCCTTGTGAGGGTGTGGGGAGCGGCTCGGTGCCGAAACGACACTCTCCAACTACAATAGGTGCAGCGCCGTTGGCCCCCATCTACTTTCATGGCGTCTGGCCGGGGGGGAGGAGGATCTGCCGGTCAGTAGTTGCAAGTCTAAATCAACCTTCAAAGACACAGCCACAATTGCTGCTGCTGCTGCAGCTGCTGGACGAGTCGGTTTAAAGCGGGCCATACATAAAGCGCGTGTCGGATTTACATTGCGTAACTTAAGTTGGCAGGGGGAAAGCGGAGTGGAGGCGTTGCAAGGAACCACGCCGGATGCTTAGCTACTGCGTACGTTTTCGAGCACGGCATCAGCAACCGTGTACCGGAGAACGTTACACGAATAATTCCGACGATTCCAGGCGATTTCGTTCAACAACAACGACGACGACAAAAGGAGATGGCGATGACGGCCACCAAGAAGTGAAGCTCATGAGTGGCTAAAACGGAGACTCGTAAGCTAGGCGAACTTTGCGAAGTACCTCACACGCACAACTTTACCTTCTGTTTCACTTCTCCAACCGATTCTCTCACTTTTTGTTTAAGAAATACATGGGCACACGTAGAGGTTAAGACGCAACGTGTACGCTGTCTGGGTGTACAAAAGAGGCCTTTGTTGGGACGCTTCGTTTTGAATTTTTTTGGCAAAATATTACAGAGCGCTATAGTACAATAGTAAAAAATCATTCATCAGACCATGCATATATCCCTGCTCAGTGAAACACTTACAATTTGTACCTTCAATTCAGTCTTGCTAAGAGGAACAGCCAGAAAACAATCTGAGCACAACGTGTGAAATGGCCATTATATGGCGCATCTGTTACACTACTTAGTACATGCATTGTGTTGACGTACAGTGCACGTTAAGGTCCCATTGATCTTCTCGTACGCCCAACACTGACATTCGTGGGTTCTCCGCACGGCACACCAAACTTTGGCCATTATCTTCGGCTCGAGGCTGGAAGCGAACTACCGACGTTGTCAGGTTCCCATCTGTAACCACGGAATCGGCGCAGAATATGAATAAGTAACAATCGCAGCGCATCTCTAATGCATCTTACGACGCTTTTTTTATACTTACTTCGGCTTTGCAAGCTATGTTGCCGTGCGAGATGTTGCTTTTGTGTTTGCGGCAGATAACGCTGTAGAGAAGGGTTTCTTGTTATATATATAATATATATAATATAATATATATAATATATATATATATATTATATATATATATATTATATATATATATCTATATATAATATATATATATATATATATTGACACATCCATCAATTTCCGCAGCGCTCCTCCGAGAGAGAGACTCTTTTTACCTCTCTTCAACTTGCCATCCTCGTTTAAATCTGAGGTTACAGAAAATAAAAAAGGAAGCAGGCTTACACTTACAAAGACTGATTGCACTGCATTTACTATACAGTGTAGTAACCCTTCCAACCGAACGTGAATCACACTTTCCTCGCATACTCTCAATGGACTGCCGTTTCTGCTGCCTGAATTTGTGGATCGGGTCGACGAGGTCTAAACGCCGGCTCTTTTGTCTTGACACCTTTGTTTACTATAAAAAAACCAAGTGCGTCTTATGATGCAAGCATTGCAATCACTCCTCGCGGGTCGTAACTGCCGCAACTGGGTTTACAAAGTTTGCAAAGTAATCGATGCCATAACACTTAAACAGTGCATTGGCTTTCGTATAAGACAACGCTGTGCCACCCTAGCCCCCGTCCTCCACTTACAATAGGCCAACTAAGGCTACGGAGAATAAACATTGTGTTAATAAGTGTCTCAAATGAAATATTGCTGCGAATGACCTGCTGTTTTGCTTCGGACAACCACCTTCGGGACATGAGTTTATTCACATGCATTTCTGTAGGGCATAGTGCTTTTTGGGATTGTTAGGAACGCCTAAAGTAACGGATAATATTATTTTGATGTAGACTAGAGCCTTTAGGCTAATTCAAACTTAAATGTTTCTACGGTATTCACAGTTTGGCTAGAGCATCAGAAGGTCGGGAAAGACCCAGTGAGGGCGTATCTATTTTTACTAGCATGACAATGCGCGCCCTTAAAGTAGAGTTGGTAGCGAATAATCTAATTGCTATTGCGTTACCAAAGGTAGTCGCCGTATATGGTAAGCCCATGGACGTGGAATCGGCCGAAATGATCACTGAGCATGTTATGGTAAGGGTGGAGACCGTGTAATTGCCATTACGATGACAAGGATTTGTCGAGGATAGAGTAAAAAACGGCTATTATGGCTGCAGAGACAATAATGGTCCCGCAGATGGTATCTTGAGGCGCGACAGTGAAATTATTTGGGCACAAAATGGAATCAATAGCCTGCCTACGGGATCGAGCTCTTATGGGCAAAATTAGGAATTAATGAGGTGGGACTGCTAGATAGAGTATTTTTTTTTACTCAAAGGGGTTACTTGCAGAGACAGGATTGTTAAGGTTTTAGAGAGGGGACAGAAAAACCTTAGGTGCGGTGGAGCCTAAGCGGAAAAAAACTTTTTGGAGGAATAGCAAGCGAAACTACAATAAAAAAGAATCCTAAACTAAAATCCAGCCATTTACAAAACTTGGCCGTTGACAGATAATGCTTGATGGAGAGCAAGGGAAAAGTTAGGCATCTAGCGTTTGCAGCACATGACTTCCCCAAGCATCATGATGAATATATGAGATGCCAAATAAATATGCGATAGGTACTATGTTGTACAATATCTTGCTGTTCTCTTAATAGAGGAGCTGGCAGAGCAAACATAATTCGTTGTTGTCAATATCCTGATATATATATATATAGAAGTAAAAAAGACATTCTGTCGCAAGTGCAACAATGTTATAAAAATCGGTGATTAAGTCTAGCCATAGCTCAGCAGAATGCGATAGTCTACCAATAGTTACGATGTAGCCAGATGTAATTTTGACATTAATACATGCGCTAAAAAAAAAGCTGGAGGGCGCTGTTGCCAGTTTTACTGGTCGTCGGCAGGTGTGGCTAGAAGATGTGTCTTGTGCGATCGCTGTATCGTGGTTAGATGTTGTCACCTCTATATTTTTGTGTACATGTTAACCTATGTATATATATATATATATATATTCATCGTCATAGATCTTACCCATACTCGTGTGCTCGAAGTCTTGTTCAAGGTTGACTCCGTTCTTCCACCAGGAGACCTTGGCCGGCGGGACACTGCCCCACACCTCGCAAATGATCTCTGCGTGGTAGCCGCTACTCAGAGCGGCGTCACTCCGCCTTATCTGCACGAGTAGTGGCGAGACTGCAGGATGAACTCACAGTACAATTTTTTATTAAACATAAGTAACGCAAACGTCCATATATATATATATATATATAATGTAAAAGCGAGAGGGAGAGAAAACAGAGATATTGGAAAAACAAAGATCTATATAGACAAAGTTTAGTCTATATATGTCGTGGCGACTACAGCGAACGGGCGCTGATGATAACAATGTTGTGTGTTAGCTTACGGTTGAGCTCGAGACGGACTCGCGTTGTGTGATAGGTGAGCTCGTCGTTCGCAGATTCGCAGACAAAGTCCGCCTGGTGGTGTTCCCTATGAAGTGGGTGCAGCGTCAACACCGAGGTGATTGTATCGTCCGTGCGAGTTGTGCGAACGTTACCCTCGATTTCTCCCGACCCGCCGCGTTTCCAGGTGACTGTCGGGGCCGGCTTACCTACCAAAACGAGATCGACCCAAGATCAACGTGGTTGGCCCCCAGGTCAAGGTTAGATCAAGGTCACCAAAAATAACGGCAAAATACGCCACCGTTTTCCAGAACTCCCTTTACACATACATATTTCTTCATCATACTGTTTGTAGCAGTATGCATTCTATATTATGCAAAAGCTACACTGATCTTATGTAGTGCGTACGTGATAAGTGAGTACGTAATTGACTAGGACTCTTTTCAAAACCCTTTCATAACATGAATGGCCTTTTTTAAATATCAATTAGGATTGGCGGGAAGAAGGACTACCGATAAAGCCTTTGTTGCTCACGAAGAATTAATAGGCTTTGCTCAAGTTTTTTTTGTATATGCTGCCGCGGTTACCGTCATATGATTTTCTGCCCTAAAGACGCTTTTAAGATCATTCCTTTTAAGTAAGAGCGTTTTTAGAGAAGTAAATGCCGTCAAGATTGTTGCATTAAGTGATTTGGTCGGTATCAGAATTGGCGTCTAGGGGTATTAAGAATATTGAATTAATTGTAATTATGTATTTATATTTAAATATGTACAATCGCATATATATCGTCTAAGACAGCAGTAATATACTTCTACTCAAATGCGCACATTGCGATATATGTTGCTTTTAGACTACTACAGTCGTACTGCTTCCAAAAGTCCGCAAACGACAAACCCGAGCATGCACAAACCAACATACTATTCACCTTTTCGAACGGTCGTAAGAACTTCAACTAGAATCAGCCTAACGTCAAAACAGTGCATACGGATTGGCACGCGAGTACCCCATGCTCGATTGCGAATGAACGAGTTAAACAAGATTTATCGTCAACCAGTTAGACACGAAAACGTTACGAATGACTCGCCATAAACTCAACTACTACTACTACTACTACTACTACTACTACTACAACTTCTACCTGCAAACGGATCAAATCTATAGACACGCCGTTTTCTTCGCTTCTTTGCCTGCGGGCGCCTTGAGTTGCCCTATTTCAACAGCATAATAGACGGCAGCTAAAGGGGGGAACCCATAGACGTTCGGAATCGCCACACACATTCCAAGGCGGACAGACAGCCGGCGACCAAGCGAAATCTCGGGTCGACGCCATATAACTGTACTGCTACCGCTTCTAACGCTTTTACTAGAACGGCGGTATGCTACGTATATAAATTGTGTATAGCCGTATGAATAGCGAGTATGCCTAAGTACCTGCCAGATAGGACGGCATTTATGTATATATATATATATATATATATATATATATATATATATATATATATATATATAGCATTTATGTATATATATATATATATATATAGCATAAGACGGATCCCAATTTAGCACCAGGAGCCTACCGGCTGCAAAAGCAAGCGAACAAGCCACACCATTACAGCTTCCACCATCCAACCACTGGTGAAGCTACCACCAGTGAAGGCACACCGACGACTATCGTCCGTGTATGTCTGTGAGGCTCTGCTCGCACCAGCTAGTCGAATATTTACTATGCTCAGGTGCCGGAGTCGCGAGCCTGCGCGCGCCCGAGCAAGATGGCAGAATCCCGTTGCCGCCACCGCCGCCGCTTGGTGGAGAGCCACTGCCTTGGTTGTGGGAGGCGGTTCGAGCTAGCAAGTCAATTAGATCGTTATAGCTGCAGCAGAACAGGGCCAGTAAATAGCACTTGTTCTTGCTGTTGCTGCTGCTGCTGTGGCGGTTGTGGTTGTTGCTGTTGTCATTGTTCGTGTTGTTGTTGTTGTAGTTGTTGTTGTAATAGTGGTGGATTATTACAGCGTGGATTATTGTTACTGGTGGTAGGTAGTAGTAACAACAGTATATACGATATGCATGTATGTCCGACCGTGGCAAAGATGTAGCTGTCACGCGAAATTAGATTTTTAACTATGTTGAGGGTGGCGTCGGTGGTGGCGGCAGCGTGCGCTGCGGCGAAAGACTGGGCGCAAACGAGTCTTTCAGCGCACAGAGAAAGACCGCGACAACGACTTACCCGGCAGTCAGCGCGGTACATTCTACAACGGGTCGACATGGCAATGTTGACAGATTTGTGGGGCTACTTGCAGGCTCCAACCAACTAACCAACCGCGTTAACATGATAGGGACAAGGCGAGCGAAGGAGTAGAAGAGCGCAAGAAAGAAAGAAAGAGACGGGGCGGGAGAGAGAGAGAGAGAACAAGTTTATCGAAAAAGGACAATACGGAAAACTACATAATGCTACTTCGTTGCCATGCAATCTCAGCGGGGGGAAATTCGACTTACTTTTCCAGTGGTAGAAGTGGCAGCATAGGGAGAAGTAAGTCGGCGGAATCGGAAGGGGCCGAGGTCCTTGAGGTCACTGCCAAATGGACGTCTACAACAACAACAACAACAACCAAAGCAACACCAACAACAGTCGAAGCTTGCTTACCAGTCTACGAGGCTGGCAGCCAACTGGCTACTTAGAGTACAGTTCGCAGATAGCTTGCTGTCACTGCTTTCGCGTTGGCGCTTTCAACAATGTTCCCACCGACCTCCTTAGAGATCATGAGGCGAATACGCAGAGACTGGCCCAATTCCGTCTGTGTCGACACGAGAACGAATCGCGGAGATGACGACAGAACGAGCGACGATGAGAGCGTTCTAATCTTGTCGCGGGAGCAATTCTCCCATACAGCCACCATCCCGGCACCTCAACACTCACTTGCCCGCCCACCCTCAATTTTCCTTCTTCTCCGCCTCGGCCAAACGTCCGACAAAGTAACGGCAATGAGCGAGGGAGGTACGCCGTGCGGCAGATGGGCTCATTGGGAGGGGGGGAGAGGGGGGCATTGAGGGCCTAACAGCAATTGTGTGACTGCTAGGACCACTATAATCTGAGACACGGTTCATCTGACGCTTAGAGGCTTCAGAAATGGCGGTCGAGCACGAGGACGTTCATTGGCACTCGAGCCGGTTGGTCAACCAACGTTGATCTGGGGATCAAGTCGGGCTCGTTGTGTTGGCTAACGCCAAACGAAAACAGAGCCACAAGGACGACAGGGTAAGGAAACCGGGGCCGGTCCCGAATCAGAGACCCCTCGACAGCGGAAAGAAACGAAGAATAGGAGACGGAAAACGAACAAGATGAGCTCGAATAACATAAGATGATCTTGACACGGCAGTTAGAAAAGGACGACATGACACAGGAGAACAGAACAGACTAAACGAGACCGCCATGTCCATCGTGTTACCAACGTGTTTCTCGCAGCAACCACCAAACGGAAAAACAGCCATTCACGGTATGAGTAGTGCATCCATAATACGGTGGCAGAGAGAGAGAGTAGGAAAGATATACCGAGAGAGAAAAATGTGATTTGACAGACGCTCCTCAGGGAATGAAGGTCAAATATATTTGAATTGCATGCACAGACGCAAAAAGGGCGACAGAGCACTGGACTGCTCCCGGACTCAACGCAGCTCATCACGACTAAAGCTGACGCCATTATGGCCAGTTAGAGTCGTATGCTTGCGGGATTTCGGGCACTTGGGTCACTTGGATCTCATTGTATGCATATGAGTTGCAGTTGCCTCTCGGTTGTGGAAAACAACGTTGCCGTTTTAAGCATCAGAAACGACGAAAAGTCGGCGAGACTGTATCAGCTTAATCTTATCATGTCTCAGGACATAGACACACAGAGTACTTCGCACATCATATAGAAACACGGGTCTATACGACAACAAGAGCAGTAACAACCTATTACAGTCATCTAACTCTGCCGAATGTTACTGCGGTTGAATGCGTTAAATGTGGCTTACCTCCTTTGACCTTGCAGACGAGCACAAGCTTGCCAGTTTCGTTCAGGGGCCCCAACGAACCTTGAACTTCCTCACCGATCTCCGTGTATATTCGAGGTGGCGACGGCGGTACTGCACATGTTTAAATTAAATAATGAATTTAGACTCTAATTCAACAGTTTGATGAATATTTGTTTGAATGTATGCTTATATATATATATATATATATATATATATATATATATATATATATATATATAAAGTGATGAGGATGATGACTGTGGCTGCTTAATTCGCTTCTTCTAATTTCTCATTATTGTGCTTAAGTCCCGCTCTAAGACACGATCTGTGATTTCTAGGACCATGCTAGGTAAGCAAGGCCTATTGGTTTGCAAAAGCAGAGCTCTCAATAAGCGCCACTTATATATACGCCACATACTACAAAATAAATTAAGGGAAACGCTTACGGACGTACACTAGTTATACATCAATAGAAGGAGCAGTTCATCGGCGATTTTGGCCGACACGTCACTTTTTATCATATATGAAAAGCAGAACATGTTTGTAACCTGTCGTCCCTATGACAACTGTTGCTGCTTGATAATCTGAGAAGCATTTATTATTACTATACCTGTTGCTATTGCTAATATTACCATAATCATACTCTTCATGACCGGCATCAATACTCGCTGAATACGAGATACGAAGTCAGCAGGTAGGCGCCTAAACCTGGCAGAAAATCGGACTAGCCAAAATCCCCGGAGTTTAGACTTCGGACTCGCTTTACATCATTCATCGTCCACCCTTGTTGCTGTATGTATGCACCCCCCAGAGGTTTATCCACCCCATTGACATTTCTCGTTAATCGACTCGTGGGCCTACTTCCGACACCCCCCCCCCCCCCCCCGCGACGCGATTGTGGGCGCATACCGACAACCTGCAGATGAACCGTGCCGTTGCGTACTGTGCCATCCTTGAAGTGTACTTGACAAACGTAGGCGCCCGCGTCGGCGTGCTCCAGCCGGATGAGCTTCAGCGAGTACGGGTACGACAGCAAGCTGAAGTAGGCGCGTGAAGTCCACTTGACTGACGCCCACCGTAACACCTGCAATTGAATTGAAAACGAACCACCGAACAGCCGTCACGTGGCGTGCCGACAAATAGTGTCGGCACACGGTTCCGTTTACTGAGAACGCTATCGAACGATATCCGTGTGCTGCCTAGCGGGTGTGCTTAGCAGCAAATGATGCCGAGGCTCTCGGCTAGCTTACGCACAGCGACAGACAGACACAGAAAGAACAACTGCGTCGGCTGACCAAGCTTGCGGCTGTCTTCAGCTCCTGTCTTTGTTGTGGGCGGAGAACTGATGGACGAGCTTAAGAAGCTGCTAATAAGCTGCCGTTTTCTAAAGGCAATCACTCAGAGGTTTCCTTTTTTCCAGAGGGCGTGTCATCAATGTTGTAAGCGCAGCGGATGAAGATTTCTCTGCTGCCGATAAATCTGCTGCCGACGCTGCCAGCGCAAACTCAACAGCAGAGGTCGCTCGGTGAGCAGCTGCAGTGCAGATGCAACGTTATGGCGGAACGTTTGTAAGCAAATCGTAGTGCAAACTGACAACTTAATAATAATAATAATAATAATAATAATAATATAATAATAATAATTATTATTATTAGCATTCTGTCGTCAGGCTACGAACTGGCATCGACTGAGTCTGCTCTGAGCAGCAAGTAAATTAAATAGGTACATGGGGGGTGATGGGGAGTGATCTTCAATGCGATAGGGGGGGAGCAAGCGACAACGACTTCTTCGCTTCATGCGGTTCATGCGTACCTGATTCGACGAGGTAAGATCGATCGTGTAGAACGGGTTCGCCGCTAACGACCTGCCGGGCCGCTGGTGGAACCACCACACCTTGAGGACATTCGCCGTCTTGTTGAACGCCGGCTGCTCAGTGATGCACGGTACGTCGGTCTGATGGCCCTCCTGAACCACAATTCGCATCACCCCACCGACACCCCCAACTCCGCCGTAGCCTCCGTTGCCGCCTGCGTCGAAACAGATACGTGTACGTACACACACACACACAGCGCAAAAACCCACATACATAAGAATCGTCGTTGATTAACGTTGTTCTGTCTTCCTTACACACATGCCCATGTATTATGTATGTCGTATGTGTTTTTATACATATGTGCAAGCTATCTGGAGTGCGTGCTTGCTTTTGGCTGAAAGACAGAAAAACATTTAAAGAGCAAATCGATAGAGACGGCAAAGGCTCAACTGTGAGCTTTCTGCGTACGATAGTGTCATGCTGTTAAAGCTGACCATGAAAGTTGTCATAACTTGACGGCATACAGCAGATTTATCAATATATATATATATATATATATATATATATATATATATATATGATGACGCTACTCTTGAGATGCTTTAGCTAACACAGACTAGCTTTAAAGGGCAGGGTCGCTCAAATATTCTCTATAAGCTCGTTGTCGGAAAAACACTCCGCAAGTATAGCATATCAAAGGTAACAATAACAATAATAGCAGAATATAATAATTATAATTGGCAAATAAACCTTTACAAGATTGGCAGTTTTTGAGTGATCAATGTAGCTTTGGATGCAGTATCAACTTTCAATTGTTTCTTATCCCATAAAATTCAACAGTAAAACAAAAATAATAGCAGAATAATTATTGGACAAATGAACCTTTACAGAATAAATCAAACGTTCAGTATTCATTAAAACGATATATATATATATATATAATATATATATATTATATATATATATATATAAAAAAAAAAAAATATATATATATATATATATATACATATATATGCTTGAGATGAATAAAGGCACAAGCGGCCAAGCCGTTATGAAACGCACGTACAGCTCATCCCCGTTCGTATGCCACACGTATGTCTCCATGCCTGTTCCGATATTTGCTGCCTCGATTCATGTAACTTAGTTCTAGTTGCCGCTCTTTCTCTCTCTCTCTGTACTTCTTCTCGATCGTATGAGATGGCTGCTGACTGTATACGGAGAGCCCCTTCCGGAGGAATCGGACGAGTCGTGCGAGATGTAGAGTAGGTTACGCAGGCGGTACACAAGATTTACTATCGTCGGGTTCAAGTCTGCGGACCGCTATCGTCTGATGCGAGCCCTCTGTTCCTCGCGTTCCCCGAGGGCATATTCATGGCCTTCGATTGAGGTTCGCTGCACTCTGCTACCTTTCCCTTTCTTCTCATCTTTAGCTTTCTGCGTCTCCTGCAGCCGCTGCTGCTGCTGCTGTTGCGTCTCAGCGACTTTCAGTTCTTCATTGGTTCTTCTGCCGACGGCCT
This sequence comes from Dermanyssus gallinae, assembly GCA_003439945.1. Classification (NCBI taxonomy): domain Eukaryota; kingdom Metazoa; phylum Arthropoda; class Arachnida; order Mesostigmata; family Dermanyssidae; genus Dermanyssus; species Dermanyssus gallinae. The sequence goes on along the minus strand of QVRM01002523.1, from coordinate 2,465 downwards.
GGCAACGTACCATGCGTGATTGTGTGTGCATTCTCGTATACTAAAATACACGGCGGTGACGGGGCGGCCAGATACTCTATAACCAACCGCAGCTGGCGGCGTATATACGGCCGGGTTAAAGGAAGTATATGTTGTATAGGCTGATGTATACATAGTATTACTACTACTACTACGACTGTTACTGCCGCGGAGAGCAGAGAAACGTACCGGGCGCAAATACTGTCGATGTGAGCATCCCTACCTGTGCACCATGCGTATTACAACCAGCATGCATGCGAGGGCGTTTTTATCATCATATCCGTGTTTCCTCTCTTTCTAATATTTTCCTCAAGTTCCAACGTTTTTTTGATCTCTGCCCCTCACTTTCTTCTTTCGTTGTCTATATCTCAGCAATACACTTTTACTGTGGCACTTCCCTTTCACGTGCATAGCGGCGTTATGGCGTTATAGAGGCTTATTGTCTAATTTGTTCTTATGCCGTGCCGTACACACACACACAGAGACATATATATGTGTATATATTTTAATATGCAGTACATAAACATAGGTATGCATGCACACATCGACAGATAACTACAGATCTCTATTTATACGTCAGTAGACAGCATTAAGCCATGTCATCCAATGAAATGTTGGCTTCGTTTAAGCGCGAATTCTCGACTATTGCGACTCTGCGTCTGAGATTGTGCATACATGTGCTTGCCTCGACGACTAATTGTAGGCACGCTCGTATACTGCTATCAGCTCATACACCTTATAAAGGGGATAATAATGATAATTAATATTATCTCAATCATGATAACGGTAGCATTCGATGCATTCAATACGCTTATTATTCAGTTGAATTATTTAACTCAAACTTTAATATACCCTTTATGCACAGGTTGTCCCAATCATTCATCTGTCTGCACACATATGCACGCAGAAACCAGCAGGGTCACAATTGGTACTTCTAAGTAACCATCTGGCCATGTTTGACTTTAGAATTTGATCTCAACATGAGGTATTTGTAGGGCGCTGTACGCGGCATCTTCACCTTTAGTCGATTGTTTCCAGCGGCTGTTGTAACAGCTGACGTGAAATATCCCTAAAATGCTCTTTTGAGTTTTGTCCAAAAGCGAAAGCTAATCTTTCATGCTGCTTGAAAAATGAGGTGTTACAATACTTTGTTAAGAATATATCAAGCCGGGAGCAATCTTAAGTATGAAGAGCCTCACTGCTGAGAATATGGACAGCTATAGGACATCGCCTACCTTCACGTAAAAAAGAATCCGTCTGTTTCGTTTATATACGCTGTGAACATTGTTCTCGTAAAATAAGCATAAAGGTCAAAATGCGGAAAAGAGTTAAGAAACTTTTCCTCAGGCAACGGCGTGAGAAATGGCACTCAAGCGTGTGCAAGTATATTTAGATTAATCATTAGGGATAAAGCCCCATATCTGGGCATGTGTGTGGATACACATAACACTTCAATAATAAAACAATTGATCTGTACGATAGTCCTCTAAAGGACGTCCAAAAACAGCAACGAACGATGAAAGTGTGGCTTCCGTGAAGGCCGCGATTAACGAAAACGCCAACATAACAATTGCATTGCTAGAGGAGGCTTTGGGCTTGGATACCGAATCCCTTCATAAGATACTGCACACTCACCTCGGAATTACTAAAAGGTCTGCTCGATCGGTATTTTTAAATCTGTCACAGAACACAAAAAAAGGCTTCGCGGATCTTTCTGGTTCGAGAGTTCAACATTTTGTTAAACTCTCGAACCAGAAAGATAAAATCAATTTGGATTGATTACATTTGTTTAGGGCTGTCGACAGTCGTTTTTATTTTTGAAACGCTTTCCAGGGGATGAGACGTAAACACATTTTTATGACACTTTACTTAATTCCCTGAACTTTAAGTGGTCAAGCGCTGTGGTCCACCCTCTAAAGTAATGCGTCAGCGCAAGGTCACTGTCACCATCTTGAGAGAACAGTGGTGATTATCGACTTAGAAGAAAGTACAGTGATGAGCGATTGGCATGCTGCAGAATGCTTGTCAACGTAGCAGGTACATTGTGCATGGCTATCACCATCTGCGTGTTCGTCTAATGATTGCACCAGGAGAGGTCTTATGACACTTGTCGGCTCTGCTTGCAGAATTGCATTACGTACCGCTCAGTCAACTGTTCAACGCTTTGGAGGAGACCTGGTTGCACTTTCCTTGTCATTGAAACGGCAGAGAACATGAACCAACTGCTCGTTTTATTATATTATAATATAAATGATCTTGACGAGCGCAATAAACACATGATGAGAATGCCTACCAAAAGTGTCTATGGCTCTAACCAAGAAAAGCTCTATGGCGTCTGCTAACCGACAATTTTTCCACCAAGACAAACCGCCAGTCCACCGAGCTGAAAACACTGAAGTTTCTCTCAATGCATCTGAAGTCAAGCTGAAGCACCCTTATTCGCTCGG